>CALNHX010007354.1:0-75416 GCA_940337035.1 Agriotes lineatus
AACTGCAAAGTCTAGTAAAGCTAACACTAAAAGAAACGATGAGTAAAGTAAAAACGAGAAACATAGAAACAAAACAATTCCCAACATACAGAGGGCTAAAACAAGGAGACCCAATGTCTAGTACGTTATTTAATCTAATACTAGAAGAAGTAATCAGGAGAAGTGATATTGAACGAAATAGTAACATACTCAAAGGACCACATCAATGTTTAGCGTATGATGACGTACTAATATTAACGAGAACAAAATATGAACTACAGAGAATAGCAAAAGCAATAATAAAAAATGCAAAAGAAGTAGGCCTCGTAATAAATGAACAAAAATCGCAATATATGGTGATGGGAGAAACGAAAGAAAAGGAGTCACTGCAAATTAACATCGAAAACAAAGTATACAATCTTAAACAAGAAGATAGTGCAACATACCTAGGTACGGAAATATCGTCCAATGGGAGATTAAGCGAAGAAATAAAACGGAGACTAATAATGGGATCTAAGTGCGTGGGAGTATATAAAAAGCTATTGAGCTCAAAAGTTCTTTCAAGACCAATAAAAATTAAACTCTATAAAACAATTATAAGACCGATAGTACATACGCGAGTGAGTGCTGGGTGATGACAAGACAAGAAGAGAGCAAAGTGGAAGCCTGGGAGAGGAAAATATTAAGATACATATATGGAGGAATAAACGAGGTGGGTATTTGGAGAAGAAGGGCAAATAAAGAGTTAGAAGACCTCTACAAAGACGCTACAATAGTTAAAATAATAAAACAAAACAGAATAAGATGGATTGGTCACTTACACAGATTAGAAAGCAAAAGAACACTTAAGGAAGTATACAAATCAGAACCGGAAGGAAGGAACAAGCGTGGTAGACCAAGGCTAAGCTGGAGGAAAGAAGTAGAACAAGATTTGAAGAAACTGCAAATAAAAGAATGGGAAACTGTTACACTAGATAGAAAAGCATGGAAAGAAATAGTTGAAAAAGCCAAGGGTCTTTAAGGCCTGTAGCGCTGTTGTATATATATATATATATATTATTTTTAACTATATATACAAAATAATCGGTAGTTGTAAGTAAATGAACTGTATATCAATAAAAACAACAAATTCTTCTCTTTCCTGGTGAACTACAACACACTCAGCATCTAAGTGTCTGTGATGGCAGCATATGACCGGGATTGAAGTATGTATTTCGGCCTTGTATGTTGGATGTCCAAAACGCAGCTTCGGAGATAACAGCGGTTTGTTTACACTTAGTGCTCTGCAAATATACGCAGAAATTAAAGAGATCTATGAGATACCTGTGGCTCCGGAAATGCGTGAGGGTTGGTGCAGTTTGTGGTGGTCCTTTAGGAGGGCAGCGCTGTCCATTTTATGTATAGTTAAAATTTGTTCTAGAAGCTAGCGTTACAACGCAAATGTAATTTCACAATTAATTAATAAACAAAGTGACAGTTCACAGTCTAAAAAATGTGCGCAAGCGCCACCTACTTGTATACGCATTGTGAGAATATTTCTCACGGCTATTTACAACAGCAACAGCGTGGGTAAGGTGATTTGAAAGGTATATTTTTGTCTAATAAAATTCTTGTCCAATAAAAATTCTAATATAACTATCCTCTTTAGGAGGGTATAACTCGGCAAGCAGGGTTTTAAAAGAAAAACTATTCTTATTCTGGTGTCGATCATGTAAATCAGTGATACAGCCTTAGTAACAAAACATGTAAGTCGGTGATTATATTTGTTTGCTGCTTTCCCTTTACAACGGAACTTAATATTATTATTATTATGTTCGTAGGATAATAATACAATTAACAACGCAAGATGCCGACTTAAACGTTTTGTTTATAATTGTAAGTGTTTATGTGACATGTAACACGACTCATGAAAATTAATCCTGGTGACAGGTGATAAACCAAACGATTCTTTTTAAATCTAGGAAAATTTCGATAAGCAGCGGGAAAAATATAATAAGATAACTCGGAATGTATCGCTTATTAACATTTTCGGCAGCCAACAAGCCGCAGCTTTGCCTTGGCTTGTACTTGCCTACCTCAAATGTTAATAGGTCCTTACATTCCTTGCTACCTAAATAGCTATAAATAAATAAGGCTTTTTATTAAATATTTTTTATAATCATATTCAAAATGCAGTCCATTAAAAAGTTGTAATAAAAACTATTAGGTGAGTTGCTAATTTCAAACCCTTTCAGACGGAACGACTCTTGGTCGTACGCCATATACGGCACAGTGCCGTGCTGCCGTGCATTCCAAAGATGCGCCGTAGTGCACATGATTTTTCGCCGTGAATATGACGGCGTGTTTTGGGCTGTGATGTATCAGGGTGTTGATACATCGATAGACAACTTGTAACGTCGTTAATCATAGAGATATTGAAAAAAAATTAAATGTCAGTATTCAGCCTACAACCAATCATAACTCAATTTATGTCATGGCCTCCTATTTTTGCGACACGACTTTGGTTTTTTAAATGGAACACCCCGTATATTTTCAGATATTTGAAATCAGCGTAAAAATACTTTATGATAGTATGCTCCAACTAAAATCTTGGAACTAATTATTTTTTTAAATTAAAAAAATATTTAGCTCAAGTAGGCCATGACTTATGCAAAATCATTAAAAATCGAACAAGAATTGCAAAACAAACTCCACTTGGCTCCAAATATTCCTCATGGCCGAATTATCGCACCAAACGCACTAAAGCAATTGAAACCTATGTTTTTTTTAATGGAACAATATGAGTTTCACGTTCAAAACGACAACAAAAAAGCTTTCTAATGATTTCCAGTATTCCCGATTTCATTTACAAGTAGCTTTTAAAAAATCAAAATTTTTAGTTCCTGTTACAATGCAGTTTGAAGGAAGCCTTGAAAGCAGTACGAAACAAGCGCCCGAGCAGGGACGAAAGCTTACTATAATTTACAGAATAAGATACAAAATAAAGCTAAAACCTCTTGTAATATGATTTTAATACTGTGTTTGAATGTCTGAAATTAAACAGTTATTGGTACCATTGGGACGGATTGATTTTACCTAGTGTTTCTAAGGGGAAAACAGTAGTGTCCCAATCTAACCACACTTAATGGGGTAAAATTGGGACAACGATAGAGGCCGTTTATTAGGATGACATTGGTCATAGAGCTAAATCAGGTCCATTTGTTAAAAGGAAGGTTAACTTCATATAATACCATAGTCTCAGCAGTCTAGCTTAATACGTGTTGACGGGAGCAATAAAAAACAGAAAAAGTGTCCCAAAGTTACCCGTCTACGGTATTGGATTCACCACAAAAATTCGAAATTGAGTTTTCAACAGATCTTCACGAATGTTCGCGAGTCCCCTGAATACAAAAAACATATTTTTGTCATTGGTCTGTGTGTGTGTGTATGCGCGCGCGTGTGTTGACGGGTGTGTGCGTGGCGTGCGCACGGGCGGGTGGCGCGCTCGGGCGGATGCAGGCGTAGGTGCGGTATGCGTATGTGCGGGGCGGGGGGGTGCGTGGGCGCGCGCGTGCGGGAGGGTGCGTGTGTGTGTGTGTGTGGATATGCGTGCGCGGGCGTGGGCGTGTGAGTGCGGGTGTGTACGTGTGTGTGCGTGTGTGGGTGTGCGAGCTGGTGTGTACTATTGCGGAAAAAATATTTCGCACGGTTTATTTGCCTTAAGTATGTATGGATTTATCAAGTGGACAAAAGTGATTGAATTGTCAGTTGTACAACTGACATTCTGCCATCAAAAGTTAAAATGCCGAATCACGTTCTAAGCGAGGCCGAAGAAAGCTTTGTTATCTCAAAACTGGAAAAGGGATGGTCACTGCAACGTGTGGCCGATGAAGTTGGTTGCGGAAGAAGCACCATTTCTAAACATAACCTGAAAAAGATACTAATACGACAATAACCCCAAAATGTGAAAAATTACAAGTAATCGGATAGTCCCGGATGGTCAAAAATTACGTTTTATGGCAGCACTGTTGAATTTCTATTGTTTTTTTGTTACTACTATAATCCATTCACTTAACTCCCGTGACATAAAAGTCCCAATGTGTTGGTTAATATGAAAATCCCTATTAGGCTATTAACAATTTTTAGATTTGAGATTGGCGCACCTTTAAATTGTTTTCACTTTGACACTTAAATTATTTATTCAAGTGACGTTTTATAATTCATAATTTTTAGAGAAATGGATGAACAGAGGTACCAACGAAGTTTATTATCAAAGAGAGAGAAAGAAGCTGTATGCAAATACTGCTTAAAAAGGCAGGAAATTAGCCCTCACTTAAATAAATATACCATTTTTGAAAAGGCTGCATATATATTTCCAGTACGAATTTCTACATTTTATCTTTTATAACCACTTTTCCAACCCTACATCTCCTTTCTTAGATCAGTGTAACTCAAGTGAGGGACATTTTTACAAAATTTGAAAATCGGGAAGATTTAGAAAACACAAAAAGGTGGCAGAAAATTTCCAAATTTTGACGATTACTATACAAGGTATTTTTAAAGGTCTGTGTTATCGCCTTTTTTAAAGAGCAAAATAACCTCTGCATTTTGCCACGAGTTAGGAATTTCAGCGTTCTCGAGACATTTATTTAGATGTATACGGACAGTTTCTAGTAAAGCTTCTCCGCCCATTTTTAACATCTCGGCTGTGATTCGGTCTTCCCCTAGTAACTTTCTATTTTTCGTAACGCCGACACCAGTTCCTCTTTGTCGATATCGGGCATATCTTCTGATCCCACATTTATGATATCTGGAATTTCATTTAGGCTGCTTATACTCATAGTAGGTATTATTAATAAATCCATTTTAACCTTGTTCTACTTAATTTTACGAAAATTACCAATGATTTGTCATAACTCATAACCTTACTTTCAGTTTGACATTAAGTACATTCACTAAAAAAGTTAATAGATTCTGTACCTAAAGTACACTCCAAAATTTTCATTTGACAGCGCAAACGTCACGGGAGTTAACTGAATGGATTATAGGTTGGACAACCCAAAAGCGTAATTTTTAAAACTTGCGTTTTTGTTACTTGGCAACTTTTATTTATTTTTGCTGGAGTCATAATCTATAATTTATAGTTTTGACATTAGTAACTTCATTAATTGTTTTTCGACGACTGACATCGAAAGTAGATTTTGCTCAGTGTCATTTGACAACAGAAAGTTGACATTTGCCGCTGAGCGTGCGTTTTCATCACTTTGCCGCTCGCCGAGCGTTTTGGGCTTAGAACAGAAAATAGACAGGAAGACGCATTTCTTTTAACTTGGCTGTAACATCTAGGCGACGGAAACGGCCATTTTGAAAACCCATGTATGACTAATGAGGTGTGATACCGGTTTGACAGTTGTGGGTTTTAGTTAGTTTGAGACTAATTTTGGCTGTTCTCAGACCCCAAATACCAGGACTTTGGGCATTACATTCCATCAGTAAGTATACGTCATACGTACTTGTACACAACAATAGTCATGGGCATAGAAGGAAACGTATAATGGGGTCATTATTTGTAATCACACAATCTGAGGAAGCAATTTAAATTACAAACAGTGACTGAAGTCACACAAACTCACATGTAGTCATAAATCACATAGTGTAAAGTGCACTTAATAAAACTGTTGAAATTGTTTGCTGCACATGCACCCTCTCGATATGATACGCCACTGCCAAAAGGAAACAACCATCCGCCATTTTGAAAACCCATCGCGGTCGCACGGATTTCTTACAAATGCAGCTTCCTGTCTATTTTCTGTTCTAAGGTTTTGGGTTTCCGCGTGAACAAAATAGGTAGCCACGTCGGAATGTTTCCTTGACAAATCCCGTCATTTGTGGAAATAATCGCGTCACATGTCATAGACTGCGCGAGTAATGTTAACTTGATTGTCAATTAATTTTTGCGATAAAATGAAATTTGATATTTTCCTTTAATAATATGCTCAGTCGTCGAAAAAATAGTATGTATATTTCGAGCTAAAAGTGCGCTTGCCGCTTTTGCATGATTGCTGGTTTCGACTTCGTCTCAACCAGCAATATTCATGCACAAGCGGCAAGAATGCACTTTCAGCTCTTAACATACAGTATACTATTCTAGTGACCCATAGCTTGACTTAAAAGTATTAACCATGATATAAAGGGTTGTTTTTAATTGGATTTTGACATTGACAATCCGGGACTATAGTGAATAGAGTTTACACACTAAGCCACTGTGAATAAAACTAGATTAAGTATCGTGCGCAATATTTTTTCCGCAATAATACGTGGGCGTGTGGGTGCGGGTGTGTACGTGTGGGGGTGGGGTGCGTTTGTGGGTGTGCGAACGCGTGTGGTTGCGGTTCCGTGTGTGTGTGCATGTGAATGCGTGTGTGCGTGATTGGTGTGGGCATTGTGTGTGTGTGCGTGTGTGATCGTAAACAAGAATTAATAATAATAATAATAATAGTCTTTTATTCGTAAATATGAACTCACAAGGCGAGATTTTGACAAAGATTTCCAAATATGGTAAATAATAGCAACTTTTCCGCTGAAGTTTTGAAAATAGCGTGTTTTGAAAAAACAGGTTCTGTAAATCACAGACTAAGAACAGGAAGACCTCGTCGTAGAACTGAAAATGTTGTCGAATGTGCAAGAAATATGGTCCAGGAAGATCCGACAATTTCAGTACGACGGCTATCTCAACAAGTAGATTTAAGCATAGAATCGGCTCACACTCTTCTTTCACAAGACCTTCGAATGCGCCCCTATAAACTTCAAATGTCTCATGAATTGTTGCCCCCAGATTATCTAAAGAGAGTTACATATTGGCAGAAGTTTTGAATAAAACATTTTTTAGTGACGAAGCATGGCTCCATCTAACTGGCTATATCAATTCTCAAAATATGCGCATGTGGAGCACTGAAAATCTACATTATTTTCGTGAAACCGGTTTACATCCTTTAAGAAACGAAGAATGGATAGCTCTATCCAGAAGGAGAACCATTGGTCCAATCTTCTTTGACAAAAATTTAAACGGAGAAAACTATCGCAATAGTATTCTTGAACCAACTCCATGACAAAGAAATTCAAAATGGCTATTTCCAACAAGATTCTGCTAGACCACATTTTGCACAAGCTACTCTAGAATATTTGCGAGAATTTTACGGTGATAGACTAATTAGTAAAGACCGATTTCCTCCAAGATCGTGTGATTTGACACCTTTAGACTATTTTGTGTTTCCATATCTAAAAAAATCAATTTTCAAAACTCCCATGCACACCATAGACGACTTACGAGACAACATTACTAGATAATGTCAACTAATTGATAAAAATATGCTGGTACGTGTTTTAGAAAACATGAAACGCCAGATCAATTTGCAGACCAACATATTCAGCATCTGCTGTAATAACTTTAATAAAAGCTGTGTCCTTCTATGTTTAATATCCGTAGTTATAATCATGTATTAGTATTTTATTCATTTATCACTACATTATCACATTTTGAATAGCGAAAATCTTTTTGAAAGGTGTCTCTTTGAATTACATTTTATTTAAGGTTAGGTGGTATAAAGATGGACACAGATTTATAATCCATAGCCGCCCAGGATGTAAAGACTTTTTGAACACCCGTTATATGCAACACCTTATTCGAAAAAAGAAGAGGCAGAAGATGGACATGGCTGTCACCAAACGCACAACATAAAAAGGAAATTGACTTCACACTAACAGATAAAAAACACAGAATACAAAACAACGGAGTGATTAACAATTTTGATTTCAAAATCGACCACCGGCTAGTAAGAACGCCTGTGACAACAAAAAACCCATACAAAAGTGCAAAGTTTTTGAAAACATGAAATTAAAAGAAACAAGGAAACACTGGAACGGGCAAGCATAGAAAACTAAACTCCAACATATACAAAAAACCTACAACGATCCAAGCAGTAAAACTATACAAAATTTGTAAAATGACCTAGAAAAACAACTGCACGAAGCAAACAGAAGACCAACTGTAGACAAGGCGAACAAAAACGAGAAAGCAACCTCGACAACTGTTTAATCTCAGATTAAACAGACCTAAATTTCAGTTCCAAAATTTACGAAATCCAGTTCATAGGTTTAAAATACAATTCTGATTTTATATGCACGAAGTTTAAATGCCGCAACTGCAAGTTAGCAACTCTGCATAAATGCACGACCTAGAATCGGAGTGCAGTGTAACATACTCGCAGATATAAGCGGAAATAAACTGGCTTAACGCTGACATATGTTATGAAATGTTATATCGTCACAGTAAATATACTGTAGTGGCAGCTCAAATATTTTTGTAAATTGAATTATTTAATTGGAACTTCAATATTATATTATTAATAACGGTAGCGCCTTGAGACTCTTTTCAGGGTTAGTTCGATTATCTAGTCGTTTATTAATTGCTATTTTATTTTAATAATGACTTTAAATTGTTTAATGACATGCATGTCACCTTGTACGTCAAAACAGTGCTCCACGAACACTTTCAATCAAATATTACAAATATAAATTCTATTCGCTTCTTAGTGACTCAATATTATATGATAAGCATTTGATTATAGTTAATTACACTTTTCTAATTGTCTTTTATTTACTACTGCTTCGATAGGACAAATTAAAAACCCATCTGGACTCCTCTCAATCACCGCTTCAAAGTAACCTTAAGACAGCACTCTTCCTGACGTCCACAGCTCGGATCCCCAGATAGTTCAGCTATGAAACACTGCTTATTAACAAACAGCTGCCAACTCGTCAAACCCCTGACTGCCTGCAGAAATGGTCCCTTGCTTTTCACCAACACCACTATCACCTTCAACAGCTTCCCTCGTTCCAACGGCTTCAAGGCAAGTTTGCTCCCACAGATGAATCCAAATTAATTTTCTACTCCCTTAGCTCCTACTTTGGCCATCTCTGTTGTCAGTAACCAACAGAATCTCCTGAATCCAGTAGTTCCTCCGCCAATTCCTGTATACCGATCTACACTTTCTCAGCAGTCCATCTACAAATCCAGCAATCAATGACTTTCCAATCAATGTAACTTCTTATCAATTTTAGTATTAAAATTAAATCAATTCCATCCAAATCTTATTATATTCTTGCTTCTTATTCTTGCTAGTATCTTTTCCAAATAAAATTTAAGTAAACAGGGTTAAATTTCCACTTTTTATTGCTACCACAATACAAAATTACATGTTGTTTCAATTTGTTATTTTTCAATAATTATAACAAAATTTTCCTAGATGCTGTGTTACAATTATTTATGCCCTCTACAAAATAAACTTATTTGAGTTCTGCCTACTTCATTATATTATTTTTAATAGAAATTATATTTGTCACATGTAACATGATCTTGTCTTTACCTTCTAACTTTCAAAACCACTACAGAATACTCAAGTGCTATGCCTTTCAACTTAAATTGCATCAAATTCAAATTCTATTAATGACTCATTCAAACAGCCAATTCTTTTTAAACTTTTCTAAGTTGATTGTTTTGATCTTCCAAATTTTATATATACATTAATATTCATTCAAAACTGTTCTTTAGGTATCATAACAATACTATGCACTTTGAAATCGTAGTATCTAAGCAATTATGTCCTATAAATAGGACTTTATTTTTGTAATAAAATAATCGACATTTAATGTTTGATTCATTCACATCCGTGCTACCCTTCCAAGCCTAAACTAATGAAGCGTGAGACTGCGCTTCAGGGTAGCTGCCAAATATCCTCGTCTCTCTGAGTGGCATGACTACGTTGTCTTAAAACAAGGGTGCAGTCTTACCCTTGTGCTCAGAACGCTAGAGATAAGAACCAGTGCAGGTAACGGAATCCTGATTCAGCCTCCAGGCAATTCTGTTCAACAACCTTTACAGAAAATACCAAAAATTTAATGCAATTACAGAAAAATACTAACCAACGCAACAGCAAGAATTGAATATATAGAAATAAATAAAACAACTAAAAGAGCAATTAGACGTGAAAAGAGAGAAGCAGAAAAGATAAAAAAGAAATTCTAAACCAGTTCGGTTCAACTAAAAAAGTATGGAAACAACTAACAACAGGCAAACACTGGATAAACAAGTTACATGTTCCAGTAAAAAACAAAGTAGTCAAGAACCGCCATGATATAATAAAAGTAGCAACAAAAAAATGTATACGCCTCAAGGACCTTCAACAACATAACACAGGCAAAATCTGAACCCAATGAAATATCAGCTAAGACCCCTAAGATACAAAAAACAGAAATCAGGAAAGTAATAAACAAACTCAAAAATAGAAAAACGCCAGGGGAGGACAACATCACAAACAAAATGCTCAAATCAGGCCTAGAGGATATAATAGTGTTACGTTTTTACGTTCGGGCTATTTAAAAATTATACGACGCTTCTTGCATTAAACATTTATTTACAACGATTAATTACAATTTATTTTAACTATTTACAAACACGAGAATTATCAAGTGTTACGGTATTAAAACAACTTTACGACACCCACCCAAGGTGAGCATCGCACCACGGAATCAGTCCTGGAAAACTGGCACACTTGCCCTGAGATCTGCTAAAAACAGGCTAAAGGCCACGGCTGGAACGCTCAGGGAGTCGGGCGTGAGTCACACGATACGTTCTAGGGCAAGCGTGTTGAGGCATATATATAGGGTACGTCAAAATTATGAGGGCGCCACCAAGCCTGTCTTAACCCGGATAACCGGGCCTGGGCGGTTAGACGGGGCGAAGTATTCAAGACACTCCGTCGATAGGGGTACTCGTGAATTATAAACTCACACAACGATTTCGTGATGGCAAAAATACTTAGATCATGAAGGGGGCTTTTTCAGCCACGGCAATGTCACCACCAAGCCTACCTGCACGCTCTGATCTCACTGGCTCCACCGTACATTCATCTCCTCAATGATGGCCGCACACTGAAACAGAACATGCACAAAGCGACCAAGAATAAAGCGTCTCTTACTTAGATAAGCGTCTATTGGTCCAGTCTTACATTGGGGCAGCAAAGCGTGCCGCAAACATTGCGTTAACTCTTATAAATAAGCATCAGCTGATGGGCGCACTACGGTTACTAAACAACACCCATAACTGTACAACTTCAAAAGCAGTTTGACATATGAGTCCCACAACGGGAACGTTTGTTCATAAAAAAAAATACTCACATGATAATTTGGGCAAACACAGCAAAGTCCAAGTGAGGGAAGTGATTAGATCAAAAATGAGCGAGCGACGCCACTTCGCGACAACGATTTAAGATGCGAAGGGTACGTTTTTAACGGTGCACAAGATTTCACAGTTATTCACATGATTAAGCGCACAGCTCGCTCACGAGAAGTTAGTATAATTCAATGGTTACAAATACCTTAATTTTATTGGTGACGATCCAAGAGATCAGCGTGCGGTCCAGCTTGCGGGAAACAGGTTGCCTGTGGCAATTCATTCTCCGCTAAAACGGCCGACGTGTGAATGGTCTGGATGCGCCCAAAATGGCGACAAAGGCTGGCGCTTCAACAAACGCCGCTACGACGGCCAAACTAGCCCAAGTGATGTCCTACCTCAACGGAATCCTCGCATAACGAGCTAAAGGGAACAGTCCCTTACGTGACGACGTAGAACCGGGCATGGAATTCCATCACACCTACGCCTTGGCGCAATAAGATCGCCGTTAACGACACACACACACCTCCCTTGTTCAATCGCCTGAGTAGAACTGCCCAAGCAAGCAGCGTTCCGACCCCCGCCGTGGTGTGAGCCAAAACGGCGTTACCACGTGACTCTCGACAGCCAATGGCGAGGCGCCCAATAAAACAAATAAGTGCCGGTAACGAAGACAGCGCGAGGCCTCGCAGGCACACCAACATCGTAAATTCTAGAAGGTTCGGAAATCCTGCGAGCGTTAACACCCGATTGTCAAAGTACCAACAAAGGGGTGCCCCGGATGACGAGAAATACTGCGCTTGAGGCCAAATATCTGCAAAATCATTATTATGGAATTAGGCGATGAAGCCAAATAAGTAACTAAAAGGGTTTAACATACGGGCACGCTGCCCTAAAGCCTAGGTGGCTAATTAAAATACAAAATGACCTGACACAAGGCAGAACACAAATTACTTAACGTAACGAACTATTTCTAACAACGATACATTTATTTATTTATATTGCACAGTAATGACTTATATGGTTATATTTATTTGTTATTTATTTCACTAGAGTTATATACACACGGGTTCATCTACATTACGCGCTTCGAGTTTGATGAGAACTGCCGGAGAACTGCGTTGAATTCAGACGGACGCGTATTTATATTCGCTGAGGAGAGGTTCCAGAAATGCCGCGATATTTCCTCGAAGTTCCAACACATGCATGACGCACCGCATCGGGGCCGCTTTCGCATCACCTGGAAAATGACTCATCCCTCCGCAGCTGGGTCCAAGGCCGCTTCCCGAAGCTCCGGAACAATAACTCATTCGT
Source organism: Agriotes lineatus (assembly GCA_940337035.1). Classification (NCBI taxonomy): domain Eukaryota; kingdom Metazoa; phylum Arthropoda; class Insecta; order Coleoptera; family Elateridae; genus Agriotes; species Agriotes lineatus. The sequence goes on from CALNHX010007354.1 coordinate 12,503, forward strand.
CCGCAGCTGGCCCCAAGGTCGTCTCCTGGCGGCTGTGCCTCACGCGTTTGCAGCTGCTTGATTGCAAGGTCGTTACAATAGGTCACGTTCTATTTAACAAAAAATTAGAAGAAGAGGTAATCCCTAAGCAGTGGACTAAACCGATAATAATATTACTGCACAAAAAAGCGAAAAAAGAAAATGATCTCAAACTACCATCCAATAAGCTTGATACCAAATATTTATAAAGCTTTTGCCACCATCATCCAGAAACGCATATGCAACCAAATCGGAAAAAATCACATTCCAGAACAGGCAAGTTTTAAGAAAGGATACTCCACCATGGATCATCTGCAAGCCATAAGACAACTAATAGAAAAGCATAGGGAGTATAACCAAAGACAAGAACAGAGTATAACATGCCACTTCATATCGGACTAATAGAGTTCGAGAAAGCTTTCGACTCCATAGAACAAAATTATATTATAGAAGCCTTAAACTTCTACAAAGTAGTACACAAGAACTATATACCTAATACTCATTTAAAACATCTTGCTAAACACATCAGCTAGTATAAGAACAGAAAGAAATGGTCCTCAATTTAAGATCGAAAGAGGAGTAAGGCAGGGAGATCCCCTGTCTCCAGACCATGTTATCACAAAAGTACTTCATGTAATGCACATGGTTTCATAAAGTACGTCGATATCTATGAAATTTTGTATGGGACCATAATTTTACATTTTGAACAACTCTCCTGATGACATTTTGTCGTATTTAAAACATAAGGGGTACTTTACCTGAAAAAAAACAATTGTTTTTGTCTACCGCTTGTGAGGGCTCATTAAGACCAGTTCAACATTTTCGTATTAAGATTTTCGACTCAGAATTGTACAAGGTATATCTCTACCTGAAGCTTTAGTGGCCATTACGGGATACCCTGTATGTTTACCTGGCTCAAAACCGAATGTACTTTTGGTCAAATATATACAATCTGATCACCTTAAAAAAATAAAATTATGTCTATTTTTGCTTTAACTCAAGAACTATTCGTTAAATAAGGTAATATTTTGCATATAGCTCAGGTTTTTAACTATGGTGAAAATAGGCATATTTTGGATGCAATATATGCAGAGTAGACGTCTTAAAAAATTACATTTTTTGCTTTAGCTCGCAAACTATTAGTTAAATAAAAGGAATATTTTGCACATAGCTCAGGTTTTTACTCTTAACAAAAACTGCATATTTTGGGCTTAACATATACAGGATGGGATCCTCAAAAAATTAATTTATTTTCCTTTGATATTTTCAAAATGTTCTGTTTCAAAACTTCCACTTGCAAGGAAAGTTCTTCGTAAAGCCCTTTACTGTTTTTTTTGTTAGTAGCATCACTTATATTACATTTTGTTTTGTATGCTGTCGCCTAATTTTAGTGAATTGGTTGGTGGCAGCGTAAATAAATAAATAAAATAAGTCAAACTAACAAAATGTCTTTATTCATTTTACACTTACACATGTTACGTTTCAAAATTAAGTTAATCTAAATTGGAACTTGAAGCAACCTGCTGTCCGTTTTTTGTCGGTTATTGTTAGAACCGTCTTGTAATCTCCAGTGGCTATCCATTTTGGCACGATACTGTTTTCTATTGGCACAAGAGTGTTTTCAACTGAGTAGTGGCCCTAAATATGTGCATTGTTTAAAAAGTTTCTTTTAAAAAGCTTTCTTAATGTATAGAATAGATCATTAATACTCTACTGCCATTTTAAAAAGTAAAAGATTCAGAAATGGTTGTAATTATTTGAGCATCTAGAATATGCTTCAATACAAAAGTACCATAAAGAACCATTTCAGAGATAACTGATAAGCTTTAATAATGTAGGTAATATTTAAAAAAAATAAATATAGCGTACATCATAATATTTTATAAATAAATAGCATAAATTTACCTTTTTAAATGGACATTTACATTCAATTCCAGTTGCTTTCAGCCAATTTGGGCAAACAGCATGATAAGCAAATGAGTCGGGAGGAGAGGTTTCGAGAATGTCACAACCATTCTTAAAAGTACATGAGCCGTAGTTTGCTATACACGGTAGTTTAACATATCCAAACAAAGGAAGTACTTTAGAAATCTTTATCTCAATCTATAAAAACCAGATTTAATATTTAACTTATTTTGTATTAATTGAAATTCACCTGAATTGGTGGTATTAGATCTTCTAATATTGAAAAGTCAATAGAAAGTGATGCATTTTGTGGTATATAAAATTTCTTTGGTTTTGCTTCCATCAAATTTAATTTTATAATTGGTTTTAGGCCGCTACATTGTTGATATTTCAAGTTTCCATCAAATTCCTGCTCAAAGATGTCGTTATCCCCCATAACTCTCCCATTAATATTATACTAGAAAAGTCAAATGTGGTATTAAGTTCGGATTATTTATTCACACTCACCCCTGCTGATGTGAAGGGTAAAATACATATCCCCACATAGAGGCAGGCACTCGAGATGACGTTATGCATTTTACTCTCAATTTAAATTACTATCGCCTAAAATGATTTCATTTTCAATGTCATTCTCCCACACTTTTCCAGGTACAATGAATTCTTATCATTTTTATTGTAGCAGAGATTAGAGCGTGTGCAGATTTGATTACATAAAATTTTAGTTTAACAAACATTAGGGAATTGCTCCAATTAATCTAATCAAGCAAAGGTGTCTGTTATTTTTATTACTGTATTGTTGTACCAATTTCTAAATTTAGTAAACATATTTAAGAAATTTTTGATACAAATCTTTATCATATAATTTTTTTGTGTTGCTCTAAAATCCAACAGAATATTAAAGTTTTCTATTGCATAACTTTATTGACTTATTAACATTTTTCAGATAAAATTGTATTTAACGTTTATCTTTATGAAATGAAATTCAACACTATTCTTTTGGGTGGGCACTTTAATATTTGTAATATTCATTATTGTCAGTCATAAGTGATGGATTCATCATAATTATTATAGTACCTAACAATACAATACTTTACAATCCCACTCAGAAACAATAATTAACCCAAAGATAAATGTTTACAGGTTACGATGCAAAACAATTTCAATCAGCATTTTGAACCAATTGAAGAACCAAGAAAACAATGAATGCACGTAACAGTTAATTGAAATAATTTATGTAATTGTGATGTGCTTTAGTTGATTCTTTGATTGACATACCTATAGGTATTTAGCGCAACATACCAAGTACAGGTTGTCCCATTTTCGATGATATTACAGCGTATCTCACTTACGAGTAAAGATAGAGAGTTGCGGTTTTTGCACTACTGTGCTACTTTTTTGTAAAAAGAAAGACGGTATAAACAAAATTTTTATAGCTCGCTTCGTTTCTGAGATACAGGGCGAAATTGAAAATATTGCATTTTGGGACCCCCCTTGTATCTCCATTATCCATTAACATATCTCATAGCTAAAAACTGGCTCTTATACATTTTTTTGCTTAGAATCCAGTGGCTTAGTCAGATTTTTGCTGTGAGCTGTCAATTTTTAGCTATAAATCAAACCTATGTTTTTTTTAACGGGACACCCTGTATATTTTTCTTTCGTTTGATTGGAAATTTTATAAGCTTTACAAAAATATATACAGAGTGTCCCGTTAAAAAAACATAAAAGATAAAACCAAGTTTAGAAAACAAAAATCCAACGACAACTCAAAACTAGAAATAACAAATAAGTACGAAAAAAAGAAGGAGAAAATTAAACCTGAAAAGCAATTGAATTTTGGGATAGGAAATGAAGTGGCAGAAGAAAGCTCATTAAATGCACTTTTTAAAATACAGGGATATACAGAGTGTTCCATTTAAATAAATCAAAATAATTATATCTGCTGATTATCTGTACAGCTTTAATACTCAAAGCAAGAAAGGAGAACTATTTGAACATTTAATGTAATTACGTATAGGATTTTGGTGTATTGACTTTTGTTTTTTTATCTGATTTAATTTGACCTTGGAATTAATTTATTCCTGGATTTATCGTTTTTTCGTGATTATTATTCCTTGTATCAACACTGACTGAATTTATATTTTCTAAACCTGGTTTTGTGTTTTTATTTTTGAAGAGATCATGCGTTTAAATCATTATTTTAACGACGTTTGTTTTTTATCCCTTGAAATAAAGCATCTTAAGGGGTTTAAATTGTTTTTATCTTCAAACACGCATATCTAAAAAAACAGTTGAACTTAGAAGTATCAAGTAACATATCAAAAGAAATCTCATTAAAAGGGCTCTTCAATAATACAAAAATATACAGAGCGTTCCATTTGAAAAAAATCTAAATCATTAAATTTGCAAATATTGAGCACCCTGTAAAGAATTAATATCCAGATCCACCATTTTACACTTGCAAGATAATTTTTTTTTGTAGCGTTTTTCGTTATTCAATTGTTTTCTGTTGCTTACAGCAGCCGCCTGAAGTTCAGCATAAAATCGTTAATATCTCCAAAACAGTTGACGTTAGACCCATACAACTTTATATAAAAATGACGAGTATTTCAATGCAAAAATTTTAAGCTACCCAAATATAGGGCATTCTATTTTAAAAAAAAGTAAGTTTAATTCGCCACACTTTTTTGAGCCATCCTGTATAACCAAAACTATTTTAGTAATGTGCAACACTTTCGTACCTACAACTTTTATCCACACAATATTCATGTAACTCCCATAGTTTTAAAAATATCTTCCACCCCCGCTTCGTTGCCGGACCCTGTATACTCTAATTTTTATATTAAATTTGGGAATTTTACTGCTGTTAAGTTTTGCATGTCACTGCTGTCATGAATGAAAATAATAAAAGTTTATTGTAACAGTTTGAAAGACATTCCAAGCTATTGGAACCCAATTACAATGGTTTTTACACCTGAACAGGAAGCGTTCATCTTTATGGCTCATGAATGTTTTGCTAAGAAATTTGTCAAGTAAATTTGCCGCACAACAAGAATCCCGAGTGCGTAGCACGAGGAATTTTGGGGCGGAAAATTTACGAGATATATTTCTTCAGAGCAAAACATTCTGACAGAAAATCGTCAAAATTTATTCAGGCTAGTTTACATGCAAGCGAGATGTTTGGCGTGATTATTTCCTGAATAAATAGAAATAATTCAGTTAGTGAAGCACCTTTAATAATCATGTTAAAATTATGTACAAGTGATTAAACTTTGACATTTGAATTTTTGTCATTATTAACCCGAGTGTAGTCGCGCGTATTAAACTTCCGTTAGTGGTCGAGCCCTGATCGGTTCAACCGCAGTTAGTTTTTTTTAACTGAATGTTTGTAAATTAATAAAATAGTAGTTTATATATCAAGGGCGCAAGGTAAGCGATTTCAGCCCGCGATAATAGTTTGGAGCCCGACCGAAGGGAGGGCTGTAAATCATCAATCGCGATTTGTTTTTATACGTGAAGATTTTGCAACTATTAACATTAAAAATCATAATACCAGGATCTAATAAAAGCAAGGTGCATTTCCGTAGCAACTACGTAAACATGGTCAGAAAAATTTACTTTTCCGCCCTCGGGCGAGAATGGTTTACTTTGCGCCCTCGGGCGAGAATGGTTTACTTTGCGCCCGCACACGCGGGCGGGAATAGGGTACTTTGCGCCCGGTTGAGGATAAACCTTTTTTCTACTCACTGTATAGAAAGTCGGCTTTTGCGCCCTAGTTTTAGGAAACAAAACTGTCAATTTCCAACCAGCGGGAGCCAATTTTTATTGACTCCCAGCGGAGGTGAATAATTTTTTGCTCCCGCATTTGTGTTTATGTCACAATGGATATCACGCCAAATATTTACAACGTTATGCTGATTTGGAAATTAGGCAAAATGTTACTACAGAAATCTAGAGTCACTATAATGATTTCCTAAAGCAAAATTTTTGAAATTTTGCGCAATAGAACATGCGTTCAAAGAAAAAAACATATATATATATCACTGGAGCAAAGGTTCATTTCCTCCCTTGTGTGTTTATTAATGCCCTCCGCTAACGCGTCGGGCATTAAATTCACACGCGGGAGGAAATGAATACCTTATTTGCTCCCTAGATATATAAATAGCTATTTCATAACACCTATTTGTTATTTGTCAATAACAGGACTGTCAATCTGACTGAAAAGTTCCCATAACAGCCATAGCCATGACTCGGATAAATTCATTAGCCTCGGCCACAAATGTATCCTCGTTTGTTAGATGCTTACTAACAGCCTTATGTTGTTAATAACTATAGCATTTCTCTTGCACTTTATTAGAAAAGCATAATAAACGATTTTACAAAGTAGCATTAATTTATACTTAATACCAGATAAATGAAAAATTAATTGAGTTACGTTAGAGGTCGCGCTGCCGTCGAATCAACATACAGGTGCTCTAGAATCAACCTCATTAACAAAAAAACGGTTTAAATTTTTTTTTAAATGTGCGGTAATATCACAAAAAATGGCAAAAATGTATTTTAGGGGAATTTTTAAAAGCACAAGGCGCAAAGTAGCTGCATTACAAAACTACGGAAATTTTTTAAAATGTTTGGTTGAATCGATCATAGCGCGACCACTCTCGGGTTAAACTGACAGAAATCATAATGATTACGCATTATTATGGACATGAAGAGAATAATCAGCATTAAAATCTGAAACTTTAGCCCAAATTAATAGACCTTCTATCTCTTACCGTCTTCAAAATCCCAATGGGTGCCTCAAAATTGAATAACCTTATATACAGGGTGGCCCAAAACATACTGGCAATAGTTCAAGGATGAATTTGGAAACTTATTTAAAGTCAAAAAGTCCATATAGACATATTTCCTAAACAGAACCATCACTGAGATATTGTTTATTCTATAATTTAGGTTGCTAAAATTCGAGTTCAACAGATTTTATTGAATAGTTTGTTTTAATATATTTTCTAAATTAATATAACTTAACACCAACGTAGTATTACTGTATTTTATTTATTTTTTAATAACTATTAAAGAAAACGAATCCCCAAAAATGTATTCATTTTTAAATAATACAGTTTTGTTGAATTTCTTTCTGATTTTGTTTTTCTTCATAGTCTGCGCAATCTTCTTACATTCGTAACGTATTAAATTCAAATAAATACAGGGTGTTTCAGAACTATGGGATCAAACTACTAGGGGGTATGCAGTGCAACGGTAGAAAACATTTGAGTATAGGAACTCATATCCGGAAATGTCTCCCTGGGGCACTGGGACTCTATGACACGTTAAGACAGTTTAAAAAAAATTGGTGTGATACACTCATACAACTTCTTTTTACAGTGATCTTATAACTAGCCAAAAATGTTATTTTTAATTTTTAAGCATTTGTCAAAAATTTAAAAAAATTACAAATTCTACAAAAACGGTACAAAATAGAGCGTTAGTTTAAGAGACACATTTCCTCTAAAATTTTAAGCTAAATTCAAAAATGTAATAATATACCGGGTGTTCTATTTAAAATAGGAGTTAATAAAAGAAGCAAAACAAAAGAAACCCATTTTAGAGGTATTCAACTGGAAAATCACCGATCTCACATCAATACACATTAAAAATGTAATAAAAACTTAAAGTTCGAAAGAAATCGTTAGAGCCGTTTTTGAAAAAATCGAAAAAAACAGAAAATCACAAGAGTAAACACCTACTTCCGGTTATGCGATTTTCTTCAAAAATTGCTGTCGCATCTACATAGTACACAAAACTTATATATGAAGTTTCAACACCATACCTCTTTTTGTTTTTGAGATATTCTGTTCACAAACAGACAGACACACATACACGCAGATACACAAACAGACCAATGAACAAAAATATGTTTTTGGGGTTCAGGGATCTCTAAAACGTGAAGATCTGGTGAAAACTCAATTTCGAATTTTTTGGGTGAATCCAATACTTCTTTTATTGTAAAAGGAAGTAATAAAATGTGTTACAATTACTCAAATGTCAACGATAACGTACAGCAAGTTTGTAACAATTCATCCGTTCTTATGTACTTCATCAATCAAGAATTGGGGGATATGCATTTGGCATATGGAGCAACAAACTGCAAAGCATTCAAATGTTTTAAACTGTCTTAACGTGTCATAGAGTCCCAGGGCCCCAGGGAGACATTTCTGGACATGTCTTCTACCGTCGCACTGAATACCCCCTAGTAGTTTGATCCTATAGTTCTGAAACACCCTGTATTACAAATGAATTTAATTAATTGGCTTCTATGATTATTATCAATAATATTTATTTTTAATGTGGTCGATCATTATTTAATTTCTGAATATATTAGGCATTTCACGTATGGTTTGTATTATTAATAATTTTTCATTTACTAGGTATTTGTAAGTAAATCATATTTTTAAAATTGATTAAATTTGAACTTTAGTCATAAGTAGGGCGTCTTGATGTCAATTTGACAAATGTGTCCTTCCAAGGGAACGAACAGTACTTTAGAGTGAGAGGGGACAACGATTAGGGTGTGAACAGAGCATTGTCCCCTCTCACTTTAAAGTACTTTTAGAGTGAAAGGAAACAACGATACCCTGGAAAGGACAAATACGTCAAATTGACATCAAAGCATCCTAGTCATAAGGTGTCAGTTGAGATCCACAAATGTCACATACTATTTTGGATTTTATTTGTTTACATGCAAAACCTAATATATAAAGTACGATCGATATCTTCAACTAATCTAAAAAAAAAATTAATCTCTAAATTTAAATCTAGTTAAAATTCTGCTAAATTATTGTTATATCCACTACGACTTCTTATTGCGCTAAAAAATGTTTGTAGATGATCCTAAGTTTGAAACTAAGAATATATTCAAAATTATATTCAGATTTCAAATCGTTATATCAATTTGACAAATTTATTAAGTCAATTATCAATTCTAAAAAGCTAGTCTTTCTGTTACTGTCAATTAACAAGTTCATTGTTACATTTAAATTTTTTTAGGTAATTTATATATGTGCTAGCTTTCTTGAGTATAAAAGGACATATTTTATGTTAGTAAATGGTTTATTATATTAGCTCTTTCTTCAGCATTAAAATTTTTCAGTAAAAAGTAACTTACAGAAAGTTTTCATTGAAGGCAACCGCCATAACAAGCGCATTTGTAGCTTTTGTTTTATTATGTTCCCGATCCTGATCCCTTCTTCCATTAGAATTTGTACCTATTTCAACGTAACCATAAAATTTAGTTCCACTGTATTTCACCTTTTGTGTTGGCACAGCTGTGCTGTGTTGGAGTAAGAGTGCCAGATTCACAGCGGGGTAAGAGTGCCATGGCACTCTTACCCGCATGCTTACCCTTATTTGCAAATTTTGGTATTAATTTGCTTCAATCATTGTCTAGATTACAAAATGCCTCATTCCTATATGAGGAAGACAAAAAAGGCTTCGTATTCAGAAGAAAGACCAAAACAGCTGCAGCTAGGCAGTACGGAATACGGTTGTTTGGAATCAGTGCAGTTGTCGTTGCAAGTCAACTTCATTTTCTCCCATCAATATTGCATCATTGGCATAGCACAATATTTTTATTGCTTGTTGTCCCATTGTATACCCTCCATTGATTTCTTTGACGCTTTGTATTATCTTGCCCATAATTAAATTGAAAAGACTTGGGCTCATACTATCACCTTCGTAATTTACTGTCAGAATGGGCACTTCTTCGGTTAGTCCTTGCTGTGTTTTTATACAGGTCTTATTGTTCTTATTTATCTATTCAATAACTTTGATATAGTTTTACTCTATCAAAGGCCTTTTTTAGATCAACTAGGCAGAGGAACAGGGGTTTATTGAATTCTATAGAATTTTCTATTATTTGTCTTAAAATAAATAGCCTGTCGACTGTCCATCGATTTTGTGTAAAAACCTGTTGTTCTGCACTTGTTTTGATTTTGCTTATTGTCTTTGTGTTTATGATCTTGTTAGTAACTTGCTTGTATTATTTAGTAACAATATTCTTATATAGTTCTCGGGATCGTTGTTGTTTCCGTTTTTATTAATCGGTAATCTCTAATAATAATGAAAATATAGTGGAGTGCACATTTTGCAGAATTTTATATTGCTGCACTTATCTAGTGTCATGATTTATTTTTGAAACCCAGTACATCATTAAATTTTTCCTTATTTAGGCAACTTTTGGCCCATTTAATTGACTCTTGAATTTATATAGTTTCTGAAATCCCAACAGTCTGTTACGGTATAAAACTGTTTTTACGACACCTCGGGGTACGAGAGTGCCACAAGGCGTATTACATCCGGGAAATGTCACCACTTGTCCTAAAATTCTCGAGAATAGACTAATGGCCACGGCTGAATACGCTCAAGGAGATGGGTGTGGTTCTACGAACGTGATGCCGTAGGGACAAGCGTGACGACATATACAGGGTGTCGATAAATAAGAGGGCACCACGGGTTTCGGCGTTAAGCCCACGTCTGACAGAAACCCGAAAGTCAAATGCAGTTAGAGTATGTGTGTAGCTTTGGGGTTCTCTGGATACGGCAGCTGGAGTGTTCAAACCTACCTTGATGCTCATAAAATTCGTCCAGGAGGATCTGCTTTGCACCAATCATACACAAGTCATCAATCAGGCAACAACACTAGATACAAGTACTTAAAACTGAAACAAAGCATTTAACATAAAGAAAACACAGCGGAACATTTAACAAATGGGTCTATACGCAACGCAAAGCAAAGGGGGGGTGCGTCTTAGCTATTACACAAAATGATAAGCGCCTGCAAACGGCACTGTATAACGAACTTCCACGCCTGCTGCGTATTGCAATTTTATCAAATGAAACGGGCCTAGCCCGGCAACTTAGATCAAAATACAGGGCAAAATGGCCACAAAATGGTTCTGTTTGAGTGACAAATCGAGCGCATTAAGTATAAAACGCTCACTTAACGCCGCCACTGGAAAGTCAAGTTACAGCGGAAGGCGATCACACGCGCGGAAGACTCAGGGCCTTTCTTTGGCACGCACTTATTTAATTAGTACGGAAATCTTCTGAGCGCCGAGCCGCGACTGAGGCATGCGCGCTCGAAGCGTCGGCGATGATGGTGTCCAGCAGATTCCTCTCGAAGAGTGAAGATGTAACCGGAATTAACAACAGGGCACGCCGGATTACATGTGAAATTAGCCGGGATTAGACCGCCCTCCGTTTGATTATCCAAAACTGCGGTTATATCAGCCCACGGCCCATTTTGGAACGATAAGAAGGAGGAGCACCTGGATTCGATGGGACATGCACAAAACTATCACTCAATACATTGCGCCCAACTCGCGTGTGGGATACCAATCCTCGAAAAATACCACGCCGCGCTGCCAAGCACCGTCAAAACGGGAGCGCTTCTGTGGGGTCGCACTGGAAACGTGTCGAACATTCTTTTCGCCGCCGATGCAGCATTTTTCATAATGGAAACAGGGAATGCAAGCTTGCGAGCTCGCTCGCATTCGTAGAGGAGCTCGCTCGCATTCGTTGAGCATCTCGCTCGCTTCGACACCTGTACGCGTTGCTTCTGAGAATTCGGTCGAGTTTGCACACGCCAAGTAAAGCGGGCATATATAGCGTGCACTGTGGGTACTCAACTTTGGATAAATAATACTGATTTTCAAGAAAGAACACTCTTTAGACAATATCGGAACCTAAATGAAAATACGATGTCAGCTTTAATTTTAGAACTTATAGGAAGAAACTGGAATAATACATCTGCAGACGTAAACGTGTTTTATACTGACCTGATGCATAATATACAAAGTGCTCTTGATACCATTGCACCTGTGAAACAGTTTCAGATGAAAAGATACACATGGACCTCGGAAGAAGTGCGTAAAGCTCAAAAAGAAAGAGAGCTTGCATATAGGAGATTCTGTATAACTAAGCAAGAAGATTGGGCAGACTATAAGCAAAAAAGAAATACAGTCACTTCAAAGCTACGCTCCGAAAGAAAAGCGTACTTTAAGATTGATGGTTCGAAAGGATATGGAAAAAAAATGTGGAAGACTCTAAAGGACTTATTGGGACGCAGAAGAAAAATCACCGATTTCTCGGGGGTTAATTTTGGATCATACAGTTGGGAGACTGAGGATAATTTTAATGACTTTTATTTCGATAGTTTAAAAGAAGTGGTTGATAGTATTGAGAAGGTAAACTGGGATGGTGCTGATCTCCGGGAATTAGATGAAGATTAACAAACAAGTTTTCTGAAATTTAAGACCATCAACTAAAAAAAAATAGTGTTTAATCTTAAAAACCAATGCACTAGCGATAATAATTTAAGTATAAAATTGTTACAATAAGCTGACCCGCGGTTAATTAATTAAAATAATCAATGGTAGTAAAAAATCGCAGATTAACCTCCTTAAAGCACGCACTACACGGAAGCTCTGAAAATCTTAACTTACCGCGCAGGCCGAACTAGCTCAATTTTGGCGGCCTTGGATCGTAGATTCCTATCAACTGTACTACCCTGGAAATGCTTCAAAGACAAAAAACAAATGGGCGCCAGAAACCAAATGGTGTCGAATAATATAACTAACTACGAGTGACTAGCATTTATTTATTAACGCTAAATAGTCTTGCAGTCTATAATGGTAATTCAATATTAAATAATAAGAATAATTTGCTCATAAAGAATGTAATAATGATAGGAATGTGCAAATTAATTGAAGGTTCCGACACGCCACAAATAAATCGAGTGATATGAATATCGCTGTCATTTAAAAAAACCTTTCTGTTCAGGCTATTGAAGGCAAAAAACGTGAATGCTCCTTTTACAAAGGTTTGATTACACATATAAATTGTAGCTTTCAATATTAATTGTAATTAAGTATACGCATTTAAACTTCAAATATTAAAACTGATTGAACGTATGGGTCTAAACTTTACATGTTAGTAATAACGTAAAGTATAAATTTAAACTTTAAATCCTGATCGTTATGGAATGTACGAATTTAAGAAGATAATTTAATATAATAATCCCAGAATAGCCAGTGCGAATCAGTTTGAAAGCAGGGAGACCATCCACTTTTAATGCGGTATTCGCCACAAAAGTAACACTAACCTCGAACCTCCAACGCCCATAAGTTGCTGACAGGCAAATGCTGGCCGGGGGTTGCTATACCCTGTGGTTACAAGCACCTTGGATGCGCCCGTAATTGAAGCAGAGCCGCTCCCAAATTGCAGAAGCTAGGTGTTGAAAATTAAGTTAGATAAAACTGTCAATTAAGAGCTGATTATAGTCAACCCTTGGAAATAAAATTCTGGTAAACATTGGTTGAGCGCACACACTCTTGACTTAATTAAAAATCAAACCTCGACCACGCGAAAGGCGTCGGCCGAGGTCAGAAGAACAAGTCCCGGACCCGAAACGTTCGCTTCAAAATGCAAGTTCGCATTCCTACGGCCAGCGATAACAGATATAGCGGGTCAAAAGTGCACCATGCTAACGATAGCAACTCAATACAGGTACAAAATGCGCTGGTTTGGAAAATTTAAGTATTCGAAATGCAAAGGATTATAATTCAAATAAAAATATACAGGTTAGGCCTGAAATAATTTGGTAAATGGCGAAACAATTGAGCTAAGCCAAAAAATTGTTTCACTCCCTACGGCCAGATTTTTAACAGGGTAATAACCTGGGAAAAACGTACCAGCCAAAAAGGTAACATGAAAAAAAAAAAATAATGTGAAAAAGTTGGAATTAAAATAAAAAAAGTTTAAAGTATGGAAACATAAAATACTGTAGGGAACCAAAGAATTGGAGACTGAGTTCGATGATGCCAATACAAAAAGCGAAACGCTGTCGAGAAAATAAGCCAAGGGAACCAACCCTTATAAATCGACTCAAAAATAACTGGGGCACCACATAGGATACCACCAAATAATAGACGTTCTGTCTAAACCGGACAGAAGCTTAAAAAACTGCTAAAACACAGCAAAAACCAACGACTGCATCACACAGGACACAATCCACCCTACTACAAACATCCGAAAAACTCCAACCGCATCATCATCACTCACTCTAAATCTAAGGTAACCTAATATCAAAAAGGTATGAGAGGGAAAAATTATCTTAAAAAATAAAACACAGGAGATGAAACGGCAGAAAAATATCTCACTCCTGCATGAAACATCGCAGCCTAACAAGACTGTGACAAAAAAGTTCGGGTAAAAACTCAGGATAAAATCCTAAAAACCCCGTACCCGCCCCGAATTTAGGTAGAGACCCAAGAAGCCGGAGGGAACGACCGCACAGCCACCAAACCCCGATCGGGCATTCAACCAGTTGTCGCAGCTGGATGGAAAAGGCGCTCCGGTGACGGACTAAATGTAGCTCCCTCACTGAGTCGGATGGCAACACAATCGCTCGCCCCAACCCCCAGAAATTTCTACAAGGCCGAAAAAACCAACCCAAATAATAAATAAAAATAAAAAACCCCAAGCAAGTATGAACTCGTGAAGCGAGATGAGAAATGAAATGGAAAAAATATTTCGATGTAAGAGTTCCCAATGGTAAACTTCACTGCATGCCCAATCAACCACCCAAAACATTGCTAGAGGGAGAACAAGATGACGTTGCTCCTCAATGATGACCTTCCCTGCATGCCCAACCAACCACCCGAAACAATAAACAAAAAAACACTAAGAAAACAAGTTTCTAAAAGGAACACTGTAGGTGTTTCCACGGTCACAATATCCTATAATACCATAGTCCAAATCTAAATAAACTAAGCGCTTTGGAAAAAAATCCTCAAATGCGACGGAATCAATGGCAAGAAGAAGGAAAGTGAAAAGCACTAGAATGCAAAATCCATAAGGAACATACCCTACAACGACTTTTAAAAACAGAAGAAAAAACAGGACGCAAGGAAAAGAGAAAAGGAAAGATAGAGAAATGAATCAAAAACCAGAGTTCGGAAAAACTCACGCTGCCACACCCACTCAACCAAGTTTCGGCTGGCTAGGCCTAACATCCCATGCCGTGACCAGGGTTTACGAAAACATGGACACGCTTAAAGAATAGGAAACACAAGGAAAGGAAACCGCCTTAAATCGCAGGGGAAAAATCCGCACTCAAGACAGATGCGCAAAAAGACGCAAAAAAAATGCATAAAACAATGCGTAACCAGATGCAATAGCGCATCAAAACCGACGCAAAAATATCCTCTGTCACGTATGACAGAAGAAAAACTTGCACCCCATCGGGCACAGAAAAAATATAGACACCCTGTACACCGAACAGGGGCCTAAAACAAGGACTGCCTCGCATCGGACGCAGCCAACAAGCAAAAATAAACACATCCAAAAAAATGAGCAAACATAGCTAAATAGCCGGAATAAACAACCCGTCGAGACCCTGAGTAAATACAAGTACGCTGAAGCAAGTACCTAAAAATTCCCAAAGATGGAGTAAACTACACCAAACCGCACAAGTAATTCACGCAGGCCCTCGACCCACCAATAAGCAACCAAAGGAAAGATAAGGAAAAACCAAGCATACTACACTACCACAGCACACACGCAACCAATCAAAGAAACCATTCAGAAACCTTAATCACCAAAGCATACTCTTTCAACAAAGCCCATCACACTACCTATAAACACACCGCTAAACCAATCATTCGTCAAGAAAGATAAGAGAACAAAAGTCAATCAACCGAACGAAAGGATAAGTAAAGAAAGGAAAAAGAAGAGAAAGTCAAATATAAATTCGTGTACTGCAACAAGATGGGATAATTACAAAATTGCATATGAAGTAAAATTTGAACAAAAGAAGTGAAAAGGAAAATTAGTACAAAATTAAATATTGATAATTAAAGCTATCCAGGTAAGCACAGCTGATCAGTATCAGTAACAAAATTGATAACAAATCGAGCCCCACATTGGGCGTCAGTGTTACAATAAGGAAGCTGACCCGCGGTTAATTAATTAAAATAATCAATGGTAGTAAAGAATCGCAGATTAACCTCCTTAAAGCACGCACTACACGGACGCTCTGAAAATTTACCGCGCAGGCCGAACTAGCTCAATTTCGGCATCCTTGGATCGTAGATTCTTATCAACTGTACCACCCTGGAAATGCTTCAAAGACAAAAAACAAATGGGTGCCAGAAACCAAATGGTTTCGAATAATATAACTAACTACAAGTGACTAGCATTTATTTATTAACGCTAAATAGTCTTGCAGTCTATAATGGTATATATAATATTAAATAATTAGAATAATTTGGTCATAAAGAATGTAATAATGATAGGAATGTGCAAATTCAAGATTGGGACACGCACCAAGATCAAGAACCCCTTTCAGGTTAATAAATTAATTGTAACCACAAATAAATCGAGTGATATGCATAACGTTGTCATTTAAAAAAATTGTTTCAGAAGGATATCTTTTTATTGTATTTAATAACAGTGTCGTTAGACTCGGGTACATTTCCTAAGGACTTAAAAACCAGTGTTGTAGTACCAATACCAAAAGTGACAAAGCCGAGTCTCCCGGGGATTCAGACCAATAAATTTATTACCGACTACAGACAAAATTTTAGAAACGATAGTGTGCTCCCAAATGAGGTCCTCCTTTGAGGAAAATAATTTACTTTTTGAAGGTCAATCCGGATTTAGGAGCAGTCACTCATGTGAGTTACTATTCAGCACGTGAGTGCAGCTTGGAGAGAAGACATTAATAAGGGCATTGTTGTCTTAAGCGTATTTGTAGACTTAAAACATGCATTTGAAACTATTGACAGAGACATTTTAATACCAAACAAATTAAAGTTTTATGATGTCGGTGCTGGGGTTCTGGAATGGATTGAAAATTATCTTAAAGACAGATACCAAAGTGTAAAAATAGAATATAGACTATTAGCAAAGAAACTTAAAAAATGGGGAGTTCTGCAAGGCAGTGTACTGGGACCTCTATTATTCATAATATACATCAATGATATTCATAAAATCCTAAAAAACAGTTTAATTAGTCTCTTTGCTGATGATGCTCTTATTTCTGTGTCTGGGACTGACTTTGAGGAAATTACTACAAGGTTAAATCATGAACTGTCAATACTATATAAGTGGCTGTGTGTAAATAAGTTAAAGTTGAATGCCCAAAAAACTAAATATATGATTTTAGGAAGTAAGATAAATTGTAAAGAAATTTAGTGAGGAATTTAGCAACTTATTTGGATAAAGTAATTATTGAATATGTACAGGGTGGCCAGATAGGAATGCAAAGTGCTGTATCTCGGAAACTATTCGACTAAAGTGGCCAAAAGAAGACCGTGGAAAATATTTTCAGATTTCCAAAATGGTCACCAGGGGGCGTAACCGCCATCTTAAACCTTTAAAGTGATTTTTCACTGAAATCCACCTAGTAGATGTTACCAAAAGATATATGCTTATTAAAGCTAAGCTTTACTCGAGTAATTTTTGTTTAACACTTTTTGACTTATCTATTAAAATAAAGTGGTGGGGGGTAATTCAATGTTTTTTTTAAATAAACAGCTGTAACTCCTAAACCACTGAACGGATTTGAACAAACTTAGTCTCGTTGGAAAAAGCATTTATTGTTTCATGAAACCCATCTTACCTGTGATATGTCTAATTCTTATGGCCGGTTGCAGAAAGCAATGTTAAGTCTGGTGTTAGCTAACATCGCGTCAAAGTGGACAAAAACGAATCAAATCTCAAATGCTTATGGTAACTAATACATTAGTAAACAAAATTTGATGCGATTTTGTTCACTTTGACGCGACGTTAGCTAACACCAGACTTAACATTGCTTTCTGCAACCGGCCCTTAGTGATGCCGCTAGAGCGCGTTTTTTGATATAATAACAGAAAATTGCAAAATTCTCTAAAAAATTAAATGCAATATGACTTTTTCATAAAAATGTAGTGAAATGATACCTAAATAGGCTAGTGAAAACCGTATCTCGATATCTTATTCGTAGCCTGAAATATCAAAGAAAGAAAATTTAGTTATCATATAATTTTAAAAAGACGTTATTACACCGATATTTATTGTTATTTATTTGTCTTTTTTCAAGATTCAATGATAAAATTTCATAATTTAATAATTTTTAAATAATAAAAGTATTCTTAGTTCAAATAATTAAAAAAAAACGTGTAGGGGCATAATAAGAAAAAAGAGCCGATTTTGAAATAAAACTAATGCCTCCTTAAATGCTCGAACTGTCTTCCATCACACTCAATGCATTGTTGGAGCCGCTCATGCGTGGACACTACAGCAGCTTCAATTTCTGCTCTTGAAAGGCTACGAATGGCCTCCTGTATTTGGATTTTCATGTTGTCTCTCGTTGTTGGTGGAATTTGATAAACAATATCTTTCAACCAACCCCATAGATAGAAGTCCAAACAGGTGAGGTCTGGGGATCGGGGTGGCCAAGGAAATAGACTTCCTCGCCCAATCCACTTCTGGTGATATGTTAGATCTAAATGTTCTCGCACATTTCTTGAGAAATGTGCTGGGCAACCGTCTAGTTGCAAAAACATATTTTGCTGTAATTGCAAGGGCACATCTTCTAATAAAATAAGCAATTGGTTTACCAGAAATTCAAGGAACACGGCACCATTTAGTGGTTGATCAAAGAAATAGGGACCTATAATAGTTCCGCCCAGGATGCCACACCACACATTGAGACTCCAATGGCCTTGATGTTGGCCCCCTCGCAACCAGTGAGGATTGTTGTCAGACCAATAATGCATATTATGCAAATTAATGTTTCCATCACTTCTAAAAGTGGCCCCATCCGTCCAAAGAATTTCGGTAAAAAATTCTCTATTTTCCCTAATCATGCCCAACATCCAATGACAATAATCTATCCGTCGGTCAAAGCCTTCGTGATTTAAGGCTTGATGTAAAACCATATGATATGGGTGCAGTCTAAAAATTTTAAATAACAAACACATTGTGAAACATGTAAGGTAGTATTTTTAGCGACATAAAAACTTACCTGTGATCCTTTAAAATGTTTAGAATAGTAGTACGTGATATACCCAATGCGCGAGACATTGCTCTCGTACTAACGTGGGGATTCAATTCCATAAGACATTAACAATATTGTCTTCCGTTGTTCTAGCAGAGTGTCTTCGCAACTGAGGTCGAAAGCTGCCAGTATTACGCAAATTTTGCACTAAACGCGGAAAAATTCTCGCATCGTGTAAACGCCGATTTGGATATCGAGCTCTGTATACTCTTTGAGCCAATGCCGCATTTTGAAGACATTCAAAATATACCCCAATCATATCGACAGCTTCATCATTTGTAAAAGGCATTTTAATAGTTTCAAGGCCTTACTTGTGTGTGCAACGAACACAAATTACACTGTCTCTATAAGTATAATTTTAATATTTGTTGGCAAGTTGATTTTAGGCATTTATTTTTCCTCCATGGCCTACTCTTCTTATTCTGCCTACCTTGCACTTGCATACTAGCTGCATTGATTATTATGCCCCTACACGTTTTTTTTTTAAATTTTTTGAACTAAGAATACTTTTATTATTTAAAAATTATTAAATTATGAAATTTTATCATTGAATCTTGAAAAAAGACAAATAAATCACAATAAATACCGGTGTAATAGCGTCTTTTTAAAATTAGATGATAACTAAATTTTCTGTCTTCGATATTTCAGGCTACGAATAAGATATCGAGATATGGTTTTTACTAGCCTATTTAGGTATCATTTCACTACATTTTTATGAAAAGAAGTCATATTATTGCATTTATTTTTTATCGAATTTTGCAATTTTCTGTTATATCAAAAAACGCGCTCTAGCGGCATCACTAAGAATTAGACATATCACAGGTAAGATGGGTTTCATGGAACAATAAATGCTTTTTCCAACAAGACCAAGTTTGTTAAAATCCGTTCAGTGGTTTAGGAGTTACAGCTGTTTATTTAAAAAACATTGAATTACCCCCCACCACTTTATTTTAATAGATACATCAAAAAGTGTTAAACAAAAATTACTCGAGTAAAGATTAGCTTTAGAAACCATATATTTTTTGGTAACATTTACTAGGTGGATTTAAGTGAAAAATCACTTTAAAAGTTTAAGATGGCGGTTACGCCCCCTGGCGACCATCTTGGAAATCTGAAAATATTTTCCACGGTCTTCTTTTGGCCACTTTGGTTATAATTTTTTTTTACCAAAAATCGTTACGATGAATAGTTTCTGAGATACAGCACTTTGCATTCTTATCTGGCCACCATGTACAAGAAATAAAATATTTAAGAATCTTTCTAGACCGACAGCTAGATTTTTGCAATTACGTTCAATATCTATCTAAGAAATTAGGAAAAAAAATTGGGTTTTTTTAAAAGAATATCAGTACATGTATCTGCCTGGACTAAAAAAATTATTTATAAGACAATCATTTTTCCCCATTTTAGCTATTGTTGGTCTCTTTTGATTTCATGTAATAAAAATGTTATAAATAAGCTTCAAGTGCAACAAAATAAAGTTATGCGAACACTGTTAAACTGTGACAGATATACACCTATTCATTATATGTTAACAACACTAGGTTGGCTCTCAGTTAGACAGAGTATAGATAAGGCAAATTTAGATTTAATTTATAAAATTGAACACAACTTATTGCCAAAAAATTTAAATTCATACTTTAACAAAAGGTCAGAAATACACTCATATAAGATCAAAAAAAAATTACAATATACAAGTAAAAACAATTAAGCTTAAAAAATGATTATTTTATGAGGGAGTCTGTCTTTTTAATGCTCTGCCTGCAAACATTAAAGCGTCTTTAACTTTAAAAGAATTTAGTCGATTAGTAGATAGTTATATTTTGAATTAGTTAAATATATTATATTTTTGTGTACTTAGTAAGTTGCATACTGTAAATTTAATTTTGTAATTTAAATTGTAGAATTTAGTAGCCTAGTGATAAATCTATTTGATTTCTTATTTTATTATTACTAAAAGTACAAGATAACGCTCACTTTCTCGACTGTCCATAACAAGTGGTATGTTCAATTTACACAATGTATACACCATCAGTTTGGACAAATTTCTTAAAAAATATGTTTATAATTTAGCTTTAAAAATATCTATACATCTCTAAAATTTGCTATTACATACTAAGACACCAATTATAACGTGAAATAATTGCATTAATATTAATTTCTAAATAACTACAATCTATTTTTCTTGTAAAACAAAATTCATGTTGTAGCAGGCCAGTCTTTCATTATCATGGGTGACATAAATATTCCCTTTGTACTTTCCTGTTAGTACAGAGCGGTCATTAGCATCTTCAAACTGGAATATCGTTGCTGGTAGTGTGTAATTCCCCTACAAATTATGGTTATTCACGAAATTCAAAATAACCACCTTACCTCTAATATCGGACATCTACAAGGAATTCTATTTTCAGTAAAATCTGGCGGACACTCTTCATCTGCCGGATATCCAAAAGAACACAAGTCATGGTAATCGCAGGAGCCCATGTGGTCTTCACATGGTATAGGAACCCAGCCAAACAAAACTTTCTTTTTTAGTGTTACTGATGCCTAAATTGGTGTAATCAATATTAATGCAAAACATTACTGAATGTGTGTAATTTATAGTCGTATGTAGGTATGTTTAAAAAATAACGGCTAGGAGTTTCGTCTTTAAAAGATAATATTTGTAGGTACAACTACTAACGTAAATTAAATATATATATATATATATATTTACTTAAAACATTTTTTTTTATTTCCAAGAAACTGATCAAAATCACGATGTCGCAAAGATAAAATGCGTAGTAGTGTATCCATAATTTTTTGTTTGGTGAACTCTTTATCAATGTTGAACAGCTCCGTACTGTTTTATAAATAGTATTCATAATGTATGTGCTTTTAATGGGGGTCACGCTATCAAATGAAAGCGTCTCGAGTTAAATATTTTAAAATAGTGTTTTCATATAGCAATAGCAGTGTTACTTTGTGCTATATTTTGAAACATTGTTGGTGTTTGTTTCCCAGTCTAAATTAAATAGCTTCAAGTAAATAAAAGATATAACCAATTGACATATTAAGCAGTAATTGAAATAACTGATCCACACGACTGACCTTCAGCATGTTTACTACTCCTTACTTTGCGGTACCTGAGTCATCTAATTATAATGCCACTACAATAACATCCTTAAAGTGATCTCATTTCGAACGCAAAATGCTTGTTACGATTAGTACAACTAGAATGTTCTAGATTAGTATTGAATATACAGCAGTGATTAAACATTTACACGGAAGCTGCAGAAAATTCTTCTAGTTAAAAACAGTTTAACGAGCATAAAGAGTTTCTCTTATCAAATATTGCTGCAACTCAAATTTGCAAACATAAACTATATGATCCTTTCTTGAAATAAAAACGTCACATTATTTCACTATGTGGAAATACTTTTAAATATTAAAATATAAACTGATATTATCTCTTACTAAATTAGTATTAACATTAACTAACCTTAATTGGCGCTGTTAGGTTCTCATAAGCATTTAATGTTCCACTTATGTGCATGTGCTTATTATTCTGCACGTCTATCGTGACATCTTCAACAGAAACTGGGTCAAAGCGCCTGCTATCGCATTTTGTTAATTGTAAATTAGTCACATAAATATCACTCTAAAAAACAAGTGGCAATCAGATTAAACACGAATTATGATCTTTTCACTTACTAGTTTGGTATAAAGGGAATTGGAGTGTGCATATGTAACAACAGCCAACAGCAGTATAAGAACTGCAACCTTGGTGTTCATAGTGGAATCGTATGAGAACTAATCTTCAAGCTGCTAGTTATTGCCTTTATGGTACTTGTAAAGATACTAATGTGTTAATTTGATCTGTTATGAACTTATGATTCATTTATCTGTATTTAACCGACCTTGTGAACTTGGGAGTTTAGAAAGCTATCACAGAGCAAGATATTGCTTATCTATAGGAAATGTATGTAGTACTTCACAAATAGTAAAAATAAAGTTAAAGTAAATAGTAAATATGCAATCACAAACAGTTTCAACTATAAATTTTTAAATGCTCGTCTTAGCATGTGCCATAAACAATGTAATCAGTTGTTGCCATTTTGTCTTTGCCCTTCAATCAATTTTTTCTAAATTTACACTCGTCATCTGACACTATTTTCTATAGCAGTCTTTGTCTACCAATTAGTCGGATATTACCGCTTAAATTTACATTTGCAGGTCTCTGCTACTTTTGGGAATATTCACATTTTCCCAGAACATTAAAATGCTCATGAAGTAACTCTTTATTTTTGCAAATAATAAAACTGTAAGATACTTAGCACAATATAAAATGTTCAACATCCAACAGATACAGCTGATAACATCAAAGGGATAGCCAATAACAAGCATTAAATAGTAGCGATTAGTTTGTAATAATTTAAAAATTTGGCACGGTTTGATTATAACAATTAACACAACCATAACCAAATACAAAAGGCTAAAGCTTAAAATAGTGACTTTAATCTACCACATAATAACAGTAACATAAATATGTCAAATTCATTCACACATCTGGAGTAAGGAATTAATAGTTCCATCTTTATTTCCATGATTCGCCTCAAAAACAGACTTAATGACCTCCTTATCGATATTTGGAAACATTTCTTCGATCTGTAAATGAAATCCGTTACTATTTTTACTCCCCAACATTGTTTATACAGTGTTCAGAACATCAAGTTCAACATGTGGATCTCATAAATGGTAACAGATAAGAAATTGAGTTAAATTAGACAAAATATACAGCAACCCAATATTTGTAGAATTTTTCCTTCACTTTCACTAGAGCATAAAAACTGAATTTTTCATTTTGTTTTAGTTTAGTTTATATCAGGGAACGAAAGTTTAAAATTGTCAGAAACTAAGTCTTTCATTTGTTTTGTGCTCTACTGCTTGTAAAAAGCGGCTGGAATTTCAGGAATGTTCTAAAATATTAACTTTCAATTGATTTTTTAAAAGTTGGCAATGTCTTCTTAACAATTGCATGTTTATTGCATTAATTTAGATATACTACTCTTCTGTCGATTGCAGTGACAACTGTAGTATATTGATTAATGTACATATTATATATTATTTGTGTTCTTCCCTAAATTCAATTTTATTCTACGTTAAACACACTTTTCACGGAGAAAATTTAGAAGTTCAAAACGTTTGTTTGTGATCCCCATCTTGAACCTGGCCACACTATATATGCATACCTGTTTTAACTCAGATTCGCTGAGCACAGGAGTTGGAGGTTGAGCTGGATTAGGCGGAGGTGCTGTATATACAGCCATTGGTGCAGGAACGCGAGAACCTCCTACATTAGGCACAACCATCACCGGGGGTCCTACTGGATACATATACGGCTGAGGCGTTGCCTATTTAAAACAAACGAGTCAAGTGTTGGCTATTAAAAGACTGTCAACTTACAGTATACGACAAAACTAAGTTAATCATGCCTTCCACGCCTTCTCCCTGTTTTCCATTAAGAGGATACCAGTCTTCATGTGTTTCACCACTAATAACGTGTTGTGGAATGGTTATAGTGGTCCAAGCAATCAGTTCGTCCATGGTAAAAGAGCACTCATCATAAATTTCCAATGAAATAGAATTAACACCTTGCGGAAGCAAACTACAAAATTTTGTTATTTCAACAACGAAAAGTAAAAGGCTTAGAGATTATTCCTGAATAAACAAATGAGTCATCATGTCTGTATTACCATTGTATAACTTTATTCCAGCGTGGATTTTTGCCGCCGTTAGGATCGGTATGCGTTTCATAAACACAATGGCCTACTCGGACTCTGGCATAAGGATCCATACGAGTCATCCCATAGTTCTTTGCTAATTTAGCTTGAGCCACTGTGATACTGAGCCGCCCTACCGTGTTTGTGAGGTAAGGCTGCGAAGCCAGAAACTGCTGGTGCAATGCTAGTGCAGCTTGTCGGTCAGCAGCCTCCTGCTGTTGCTGCCGAGAAGCTGTTATTTTTAAGAAGTCATCGGGTAATTGACCCACAAACACCTGTTTTAAAATATTGCACGTCAGTTGCTGGCAGTAATGTAACTTTATTTACTTACGCGGTTTCGTTTTTCTTTTACTTTATCGGTTACTGCCGATGCCATAATTTTTTCAACTATATTCATCAATACATAAATACTGCATCTACGATAAGTGATGACAACGATTTTGATTATAATCAGCTGTTTTCTGTCAAAACAACTTCAGATGTCACTATTGATCAGGCTGGCCACTTAAAAACAATAAATATCACTAGAGACTTGAATTTTGTTTTTTACAGGAGCTTAGTCGCTACTGCAAATTCAAGTTTAACGTAGAAATATTTCAAATATAACAATATAAATTGACTTCACCTTAAGAAGTAAAAGTGATAGAGCATCTTCAGCTAATTTTGATTTATCATTTGCTTTCTAGGGACAAATTTATTTATAACTTTATTACAGCGTTGCCAGATGTATATTTTTTTAGTACTATACAGAGTAATTCACTTTCGAAGTTCATCGTTGAGATCTCTGAAATGGCTAGAGATAGGTATAGTTTGACCATCCAGATCTCGTTACTTCCTTTTACTATAAAGGAAGTATTGGATTCACCCCAAAAATTCGAAATTGAGTTTTCAACAGATCTTCACGTTTTAGAGTCCCCTGATCCCAAAAAAACATATTTTTTTTCATTGGTCTGTGTGTCTGTCTGTGTGTATGTGAACAGAATATCTCAAAAACGAAAAGAGGTATGGCGTTGAAACTTCATATATGTATAAATTTTGTGTACTATGTAGATGAGACAGCAAGCTTTTGAAGAAAATCGCATAACCGGAAGTAGGTGTTTACTCTTGTGATTTTTCAGTTTTTTTCGATTTTTTCAAAAACGGCTTTAACGATTTTTTTAAACTTTACATTTTTCTTACATTTTTAATGTGTATTGATGTGAGATAGATGATTTTCCAGTTGAATACTTCTAAAGTATGTTTATTTTGTTTTTTTTTCTATTTTTTTTATTAAGTCCTATTTTAAATAAAACACCCGGTATATTATTACATTTTTGAATTCACCTTAAAATTCTAGAGAAAATTTGTCTCTTCAACTAACACTCGATTTTGTACCGTTTTTGTAGAATTTGTAATTTTTGAAAATTTTTAACAAATGGTTAAAAATTAAAAATGAAATTTTTGAATAATTATAAGATCACTGTAAAAGGAAGTTGTGTGAGTGTATCACACCAGATTTTTTTTTACTTCTTTTTACTATAAAGAAAGTATTGTATTCATCCCAAAAATTCGAAATTGAGTTTTCAACAGATCTTCACGTTTTCGAGTCCCCTGATCCCAAAAAACATATTTTTTTTCATTGGTCTGTCTGTCTGTCTGTCTGTTTGTCTGTGTGTCGTTGTATCTGTGAACAGAATATCTCAAAAATGAAAAGAGGTATGGCGTTGAAACTTCATATATAAGTTTTGTGTAGTATGTAGATGAGACAGCAAGCTTTTGAAGAAAATCGCATAACCGGAAGTAGGTGTTTACTCTTGTGATTTTTCAGTTTTTTTCGATTTTTTCAAAAACGGCTCTAACGATTTTTTTCAAACTTCATATTTTTATTACACTTTTAATGTGTATTGATGTGAGCTAGGTCATTTTCCAGTTGAATACTTCTGAAGTGGGCTTCTCTTGGTTTTTTTTCTATTTTTTTTTATTAACTCCTATTTTAAATCGAACATCCGGTATATTATTACAGTTTTGAATTCAGCTTAAAATTTTAGAGAAAACTTGTCTCTTCAACTAACGCTCTATTTTGTACCGTTTTTATAGAATTTGAAATTTTTGAAAATTTTTGACAAATGCTTAGAAATTAAAAATGAAATTTTTGACTACTCATAAGATCACTGTAAAAGGAAGTTGTGTGAGTGTATCACACCAGATATTTATTTTTGAGGTTATAATGTCAAATTTGTTTATTTCTATGCACTCTTCGTGGAAATGTATATAAAACATCGCACAACCCTACGATAATTATCAGGTACGTACTGGCACAGTAGTTTATAGACTGTGGTACTGGTTAATATAAGCAATAAGTGACGTTGAAAGAACATCGACATTATTAACCACAGCAATACCCTTTTGCGAAAGCGTTCTTGTAATGTGTGTATTTCTGTTTCCCGTTTGTGTTTTCCGTTTATTTTTTCCGTTTTCAATTTAATTGAGAACTGAATATTTTGGTGTTTAATTTGAAAATGTGGTTAAGATGTAACTTTTGGATTTTTTAACCAATAGCTGATAATTAACGTAGTGTTGTGTGATGCTTTATATAAATTTCCACGAAGAGTGCATAGAAATAAACAAATTTGACATTATAATCTTAAAAATAAAAAACGAGATTTGGATGGTCAAACTATACCAGGTCGATTAAATGAGAGCAAAGTTGTAGAATTAAAAGTTATGTAATAGCAAAGAGCATATATGCCCTCCGCCCAATGGGGAAGTGGTCAAGTTTAAAATTCGCTTCTAGAGGCGGAGTTCGAATTCTTACGCATGCGCACGAGACGCGTTATACTCTAAGTGAGACTATGTCGGCGCCGTAATGTTTTCTGAAGTTTCCAGGCCCTACCAGCAATATATGTGTATTATATATATGTCTAATACTTACTATATTGCTAGCGGCTATGAGTGGGAAACTCACGAAGGAAGTGAGACAGACAACCAACTCTTCAATGTATAACGGTGAGCGGTGCCCAAGGGCGGCGGCGTCGTCCGCCCAATGGGGAAGTGGTCAAGTTTAAAATTCGCTTCTAAAGGCAGAGTTTGAATTCGCACGCATGCGCACGAGACGTGTTATACTCTAAGTGAGACTATGTCGGCACCGTAATGTTTTCTAGCGTTCCGAGGCCCTACTAGCAATATATGTGTATTATATATATGGTTGGCACCACTGCTATTTTTCACATTTTAATGTACAGTCTAATAAAAAAACATTATTTTGGAAATATAATCAAGACATTTTAAAAATATTCGACACTGACAGTGCGGATGTCAAGTAAATGGATAATATCCACATATAATCTCATAAGAGCATTAATTCTTTCCGGAACTTTTTTGGAGTGCGTTCCAACAACGTCGTATTAATTTGCTCGAGCGGGACGCGGGAATGCACGAAAAATAATTTTCGGATATGAATTAATGCTCGAATGTAGATTCAGTAAGAAACTCGTAACGACACAAACCCTAAAAAGAAGTAATGTCTACCTTCAAAAAATTTCCAAGAAATTTTGTTGTTGTCCTGGTTACGGCTCGTGAACTAATTTTTCTCTTGGTTATTAATGCGGGTCGTGCGATTTTTATCTGAATTTTCTTTTTACTTTTAATAACCTTACCGGGACCGATATCAAACTCGCGACTCTTAGATGTAACGGTGTAAGTGACATTTAGTAACAAAATATTACTCAAAATTATTGCTTGCTTAAAATTTAGTTAATATTCTTACTTACTTTATTTTTGTCTATAAAATAACACAAGTGTGCATCGATAATAATACAATATTTATTTTTATGCTCAGTTCAGTAACTCAGCTATAGTTTAGATAGGTAAGTTATAAGATGTCAATGTCGTATTTTAACATTAGTAACTTTTTGTAACTAAATATGCGTATTAAAGCTCAAATAGACAGAATTTTATTTTTTAGGATGTTTGCCCTGTATGTATTTGACCGAAAGTGTATTCGCTTTCGAGTCAGATAGACACAATCCGCGAGCAAAATATCGTCTTCTTCCACCAAATTGCTTTTTAGCTATACCGCCAACAGACGGACAGATAGACAGAGGAAATTGAGAAAAAAATATTTATCGCATTTCATTTGGTAATGTACTACATTTCTACATTCAAAATCGTTTAGAAAATTGGTACTTTTCTGCATAGCATATATTTAATACTACTATATTGTTAACGCCTGTAAGTGGAGAGGTCACAACGTAAGTGAGACAGACAACCAACTCTTCTACGTACTTGGTGAGCTGTGCGCAAGCGTCGTCCGCGCAGTGGGGAAGTGAACCTCACCGTCAAGTTTAAAATTCGCTTCTAAAGGCGGCTTCGAATTCTCAGGAATGCGCACGAGACGAGTAGGACTCAGAATGAGACTATGTCGGCGCCGCCGTAATGTTTTAGCCCGTTCCCAGCCCCTACTATACTTGGCGCAGCGAACAAATAGAGTGGCTTATGCAACCCAAATAACATATTTCAAAGCTGACTGGATCAGTATTTGAATAATAAATACTAAAGAATCAGAGATGGCGGTTCTCATAATTAGACTTCATTTCTTCTGACATTAAATAATTTTTTGAGGTTATGATACAAATAGAAACTTAAAAAGCATGACATTTGTGCACTTGTAATATGTAGACAATAATGAGATTTAACAAGCTCCAGGCCACATGCCTACATATTACACGTGCATAAATGTTATGCTTTTTAAATTGGTCGAAGTTTCTATTTGCATCATAACCTCAAACAATTATTTAATGTCAGATAAAATTAAGTCTAATTATGAGAACCGCCATCTCTGATTCTTTAGTAATTATTATTCAAATACTGATCCAGTCAGCTTTGAAATATGTTATTTGGGTTGCATAAGTCACTCTATTTGTTCGCTGCGCCAAGTATAGCAATATAGAAGTAATACATATATGCTGCATAGCAACGGCGATTCGTTTTACGTTTGACAATGCTCAAGTGCATTGTTGATAGCACTGTAAGTCTATGTCAAATTCGAGGTTTTGCGTTACCTCAAATTTAACATGGACTTACAATACCATCAACAATACACTTCAGTACTGCCAAACGCATAACATCAAGCTGCTTATTGTGCTTTAGTACATAGAAACGAGTTCTGTTCAGCTTGGTTATGTTTTGACATTTGGCGTCACTTTTATACAAAAATGTAATATTTCATATTTTTTATGAAATGCGATAAAATAGTATACGCAACGCGTTAGAAAGTGATTTTACTGAACTTTTGTGGCCGTACTTGTTTACTAAAACGTCACTTTTCTAAACTTGTTGCGTAATATACTATTTTCACTTACGGTAAGGAAATGTACTGTATTTTTAAATACAAAATTGTTTAAAAAAGTGGTACTTTTCTGCATAGCAACAGTTTCATTTTTAAATGCACATTTTTTAATATTCTTATATCAACATGTTCAAGCATTTTCCTTCAGTATGTGAAGAAATAGCATGTGCAACACTTGAGAAAAGCTTCGATTAAACAGCTCGCGTCTTGCACAGAAAAACTACACTTTTCTCAACTTGTACAATATACTATTATCACATTTCATTTGGTAATGTACTACATTTCTACATTCAAAATCGTTTAGAAATATGGTACTTTTCTGCATAGCAACTGCGATTCGTTTTACGTTTGACAATGCTCAAGTGTATTGTTGGTGGTACTGTAAGTCTATGTCAAATTCGATATTAGCATGTTAGGTTTTGCGTCAGTCTGTGTCAAAACTAACGCAAAACCTAACGTGCTAACCTCGAATTTGCATAGACTTACAGTGCCACCAACAATACACTTCAGTACTGTTAAACGTATAACATCAACTGAAGCTGCTTATTGTGTTTTAATAAATAAAAACGAGTTCTGTTGAGCTTGGTTGTTTTGACATTTATAGTGTCACTTTCATATAAAAATTTAATATTTCACGCGTTAAAAAAATGGTTTTACTAAACTAGTTGCGTAATATACTATTTTCGTGGGATCGTGAAACGTGAAGATCTGAAGAAATTTCGGAAGGTGATTTATTTACGATACAATATTTAAGAAATAAAACCTTGCTAGTAGGACACTGATCTAACATTGAGGATATTATGACCATTGAAAACATTGCAGTAGGTAGGTACTAGTACTTGTCAATCATCGCTATTGTAGGTTGCTGACTTGCTGATCTGCTTGAAGAGATGTCTTCATCATCACAAAACATAATGTATTTACCATCTAAGTTTCTTGTATCATTAACTACTTTTTCTATATTGAAGAAATATTTTTGATTTATGATTAAGTATTTTTTAAGGAGGGTTTCTACTTATGCCAAAATAAAAAAAATCTATAAAAACCTAAAAGTTTTGAAAATATTAAAGGAAAAAGAGAATTTAATTTTTTAAAGGTGTTTACCTTGTATCTATGAGGTCCAAAACGTTCAAAATGAGGTCTTATTTTCGTTATGGATAAAAACCTGAGCTATGTGTAAAATATTACAATTATCTAATAGTTCCTGAATTTTATGTTTTAAGGTGCTCACCCTGTATATATTTGACCGGAAGTATAATATATGGTTTCGAACCAAGTAAACATATCTGCATACAAAATATCGTCTTCCTCCAAGAAATAGTTTTTGAGCTATACTGCCAACAGACGGACAGAAGACGGAATGGAGAAAACATATTTTTCGGCATCTAGAGACTCACAAACATGACGATCTAATGAAATCTTGGAGGTGATTTTATCATAATTACAATGCTTTCTTCGTCTTTCAGACGAGGGAAGAAAAAATCTATTTAAAATAGAAAATAGTTTTCATTAAAAGTACGTACGTATTTCAAATATGAAATACAAAATGCTATTTTAAACACTCATTTGAGATAATAGTAGTTTATTTATCTAGAAAGAAAAAGTGGCATTTTAAAGACGAGAAAGTTGTTTGAATGTGTGAATTACTTGCGAGGACCTTTAATAGTAGTTTATTTATCTAGAACGAAAAGTGGCATTTTAAAGACGAGAAAGTTGTTTACGTCCGAGGCGTCAGCCGAGGACGGAATTACTTGCGAGGACCTTTAAAAACACTTTTCGTTCGTGGTGAATACAACGGTTTATTTCATACTGCAAGTTTAATGAATTTTAAATAAAAAGTTGTAAATCATTTCAAATTTCATGTCAACAACTGACGTATAACGAACCAACTCGTGTAACAGCGTTATCCGCTACTCTTATAGATCATATCATAACAACAAATAAAGATTTACTAACTTCGGTCTCTGTAACCCCTCTGCACGACCACTTTGATCATTATTTAATACATTGCACCTTAAATTTGTTACATTCGAAGTCGCCATCAGTTATTCATACCTACAGAGATTTTAAAAATTTTAATCACAAACAATTTCATTCTGCTTTGCGATCACTTCCTTGGAAAAACATTTACGACTCTGATAATATTGATGATAAAGTCGCATTATTTAATAGTAACATTATCACTCTACTCAATATATTTGCTCCCATTCGAACATCCAGGATAACTAAACCTTATGCTCCATGGCTAACACCTGTTATTAAAAATATGATGCTCCTTCGAGACAAAACCCTATTACGTTATAAAAAAAGTAAAAACCCGATTCATTACGATTATTATAAACAACTTAGAAATTATGTAGTAGGCGCTGTCAGAAGGGAAAAGCGTTCATATTATAATAAATTATTCTCTAATAACTCAAAGATGTTTTGGAAAGAATTACAAACCTTAAATGTCTCAAAAAAATCCACTCGCACTGGACTTCCTTCTAATTTGACAGATTGTGATAAAATTAATAATTTTTTTATTCAGTCTGTTCCTAAAACCGACGTGAATACTGATACCGTAACATCATATTACAATAATAATGTGAAAGAAACTGTTAGATCATTTTTTAAATTCACAACAGTTGGAGAAATTGAAGTGCTTAAAATTATCTCATCCATTACAAGCACTGCTACTGCATATGATGGTATTAGTATTCAAATCATTAAACTGTGCGTTCCATTTCTTTTGCCAGTTATATCACACTTGATCAATTTCTGTCTAATTAATTCAGTTTTTCCTAATATATGGAAACGTGCTGTTGTTACACCTGTGCCAAAAGTAAATCCTCCAGTAGAGTTGAAAGATTTAAGACCGATCAGTATTTTACCTGTATTATCCAAAGTACTGGAAAAAGTCATGGAGCAGCAGCTACGCCAACACTTGAATTTGAATAACATTTTGCCTGTTACACAATCTGGCTTCAGAAAGGGACATAGCTGTGCTACAGCGCTGTTACATATAACTGATGACATTATCTCAGCTACGGATATAGGTAAAGTAACTGCTCTTATCTTGTTGGATTACTCCAAGGCATTTGATACAATTAATCATAATATTCTGTTGTCTATCTGCCATTACATAGGTTGTTTGCCAAATGCAATTTCTTTACTAAGTAACTATTTATCAAATCGCTCGCAAGCCGTTAAAGTGGCTATGAAGTTATCAAAATTTTCCAGCAATACAACAGGCGTTCCACAAGGATCTATTCTTGGGCCTCTTCTATTTACAATCTATATCTCACACTTCCCATCTACGTTAAACTTTTGTGCATCTCATTTTTACGCTGATGACTCGCAGATCTATTTTTCTTTTAATATTCAAGACATTATTACTGCAAATAAGCGTATAAATGAAGATCTGGAAAAGCTAGCTGCCATTTCGCATCAACATGCACTTAAGCTTAACGGGGACAAATCGGCGGTCATATTTTTTGGTAAAAAGGCTCACATTGAAATAGCAAAAAACCAAATGATTTTTAAAATAAATAATAATCGAATACCTGTTGTTGACAGTGTTAAAAACTTAGGTGTAATTCTTGACTCGACATTACGTTTCAAAAAACATATATCAAAATGTATTCAAAAAGCATATTGTAATTTAAAATCAATTTTTGTAAATCGTCACCTATTTAACACACAAGTCAAAACCATTTTATGTAATAATCTAGTTCTATCTCAGGTTGATTATGGCGATGTAGTGTATGGACCATGTCTTGATGCACAGGACAAAGCCAGGTTACAAAAACTGCAAAATGCGTGCTTACGTCTTATCTTTGGTATAAGAAAATATAATAAAATTTCGTATAAATTAAAAGACGTTAAATGGTTAAATATGTTCAATAGGAGATCATTCCATTGTGCATGTCTATATCGTAAAATTATTTTGTATAAAACTCCTCCATATCTGTATAATAAGATATCATTTCGTACGGATGTACATAACTTGAATTTGAGGTTTAGGGGCAATGTCAGTATTCCATTATGCTGCTCTGAGTTTGGAAAACGCCGTTTTGTATATAATTTTGCAAAATGGTATAATGGCTTACCCCGAGACCTCAAATTAACTCCGACTTCTTGTTTTCGGTCACGGATCCATAATCTTCTACGTAGTGATAAAAATAACTAATATACTATCTTTATTTGTTTTATAAACTTTACTGAATTTTGAATATGAACAGGGAACACAATGTAAAGCTGGATTTAAATACTTCAAAATAGGGTTAAGTGGTAGAGCAACTGCAGAATTTTTTTCTGCATTCTGCAGCTGAACTTCGCCCTACTCACTATTTATTCTTTTTCTTTTGTTAACGTATGTATTCTCTTTTTTTAATTAATAAAGGCATATTATTATTATTATTATTATATTATTATTATAATTTTAAAGTACTTGAACTTTAAAATTTTACTTTAAAGTACTAGGACTTTAATGTTCCATTTTTTGTACAATAAATAAGTTTTAAAGTACTTGAACTTTAAAATTTTACTTTAAAGTACTAGGATTTTAATGTTCCATTTTTTGTACCATAAATAATCCAAAAAATATCATTTTTGACATCAGTATGAAATAAAATCACTTTTCGTTCGTGGTGAATACAATGGTTTATTTTATACTGCAAGTTTAATGAATTTTAAGTAAAAAGTTGTAAATCATTTCAAATTTCATGTCAACAACTGACGTATAATTTTAAAGTACTTGAACTTTAAAATTTTACTTTAAAGTACTAGGATAAGACTGGCAACCGTCCCGGATTGTGCGGGACGATCCCGCAATAGCAGTACTAGTCCCGCATTCAAATACCGCATTGAAAACGTCCCGCAAAACGTCAAATGCGTCCCGCTAGTCCCGCATTTCTTAGTCTCGAATGCTTACGAAACCTCGGCTCTCTCTATTATAAGGTAACATTTTAACAATGAATATGGATAATATGCTACTTTATTCACTAGTGAATAAAATAGTCCATAATCCATAGCAACTAAACAAAATAAATACGTGCTACCTTGGTAACTAGTACAAAAACATGTAACATATTTATTTGAAATAATTTATCCAATTTAAAAATTTTATATAGGTAATTAAATTTAGGTATTGCAAAAAAAAATTGATATGCCACACGTGAATAAAGAGATTTTATCCATTCGGGGAAATTATCTCACTTGGCTTTGCCTCGTGAGCTAAAATTTTCCCTTTATGGATAAAATGCCTTGTTATTGTTGTGCCATACATAACTATTACTATATATCTGTATATATTGTGTTTTACCTCCCCCCCCCTCCCCGATCATAGTAACCATGCCCCGCATTGAGGCCTTCAATAGTTGGCAGCCTTATACTAGGACTTTAATATTCTAGTTTTTGTACAATAATAGTAGTTTATTTATCTAGAACGAAAAGTGGCATTTTAAAGACGAGAAAGTTGTTTACGTCCGAGGCGTCGGCCGAGGACGGAATTACTTGCGAGGACCTTTAAAAACACTTTTGGTTCGTGGTGAATACAACGGTTTATTTCATACTGCAAGTTTAGTGAATTTTAAATGAAAAGTTGTAAATGATTTCAAATGTCATGTCAACAACTGACGTATAATTTTAAAGTACTTGAACTTTAAAATTTTACTTTAAAGTACTAGGACTTTAATGTTCCATTTTGTGTACAATAAATACATTTTTCTGTATTCGCTCCCCAAACTGGTTACTTTGAAAACTGTCTAGGATCCTCAAAATGGCCATTTAGAGGCCTTGTACTTAAAGTCGTCATGGCAACATTTTAGCGGACTCAAACATTAGTTGCCATGACGACTTTAAGTACAAGGCCTCTAAATGACCATTTTGAGGATCCTAGACAGTTTCCAAAGTAACCAGTTTGGGGAGCGAAAAATACATTTTTGCATGGCCTCCTAATATAATGCCGCGTTAATGGTAATTGAAACTTCATATTATAATGTTTGGAGAGCTAATACAAAAAAACGTTGTATGCAACACGTCCTCAAATGGCTTTAGAGGACTCATCTTCATATTACGGACTCGGCTGCGCTTCGCTCCGCCTCGTCCGGAAACATTACGACTCGTCCCCTAAAGCCTTGCTTTGAGGACTAGTTACATAAAGTACTATTAAAGTACTTGAACTTTAAAATTTTACTTTAATTTACTAGGATTTTAATGTTTCATTTTTTGTAGCATAAATAATCCGAAAAATGTAATTTTTGACATCAGTATGAAATAAATAAGTTTTAAAGTACTTGAACTTTAAAATTTTACTTTAAAGTACTAGGACTTTAATATTCCATTTTTTGTACCATAAATAATCCGAAAAATGTCATTTTTGACATCAGTATGAAATAAATTAATTTCAATAGTGCATTAAATAATAAGCTGTGAAATATACTCGCACGATATACGCCACTTTCGCAGCTTGTTAGGTAATATACTAGTATTACTCACCTCTGATTATAACGCAGAATCTTGCAATCTGGCAACAGTGGCAAACGTACAATTTATGACATGCAGCGACGCAGCGAGCAGTGGCGACAACGGTGTTAACCTGTTCTGCAGCTTAGTTACTGTTTTGTGTCTGCAGCTGTCCGCAATCGTAAACAGTAATACTTTGCCTTCACTGCACGTTAGAACATGAGGTTTAAAGAATAAATATTTTATTTCGTTGGCTAATGGTGGAAAAGGTTAGACAAGTTTTATTATTTGTACCTGAATATAAATTATTATTTAATATTAAATCATTTGTGTATATTAATCTAAACTTTTAGACAATAAGCAAGGATGGTTCTGTGTGCCCCTGAACATTCTCTTCAGGCCGACGTAATCTTCGTAGTGGAAGGTACTGCAGTAAATGGAGCCTACATAAATGATCTCAAAACTAATTACATTATCCCATCATTAGAGTAAGTATTGTATTGGTTTTTAACTTCTTCCACTTTAACAAGCTTGTTCATATTGTTTTTGCTGCAGTAACAAATCTCTGCTTGTACTTTTTTTATCTGTAATAGAATATTGTCCGAAAAATGATGCTACATGAACGGATAATTGAGGGTGTTTGAGGTACTGGCTTCGGTCAGTGTAACCTTGCTTTCGGTGACATTATTTACAATTCTGATAATTAAAACAGTCATTAAACTTAAAAATCATCTCATTAACCAAATCACTAATGGTCTTATTATTGCCACAGATATTTTAGTCAAGGCAATTTGGATGAGACGAGTTACTTATCTGAAAGTGCCAATTCCCTGTACGGCATCGTGGTATATCAAGCTGCAGACTGTCTTCCCCACCCGAGCACAGACACGATAGGCCCCTTCTCAAGCTCTGGAAAAGTCTTAAATGCATTTGAGAAACTAGAGTAAGTATTTTATGACGGAATATTTTTCCTGCGATCTACGGATTGAAATTTGCAGGCTAATTGGGGGCAAAGGCGAATCTCATGCTAATATTGCCGAAGGTCTAGCAACTGCCTTGCAATGTTTCGAGGAACTCCAGCAGAAGAGGGATGCCACTTCAAATACACAAAAACACTGTATTTTGGTGTGCAACTCACCACCATATTTGTTACCGGTTATGGAATGCCACACATATTCAGGGAAAACAGCTGAACAACTCGCAGCAGTTTTGCAGGAGGTAATATATACAGTGAGCCTGAAATGTCATCACTACTTCGAGAACAAGAGGTGCTACAAAATCAATAAAATGGGGAAAACATTTCTAAATTTTCAATTTTTCCCAATGCTAGATAAAGACAAAAATCTTAAAAAGGCCATTTTCTTCAAAACAAGTTATCATTTGTAATATCCATGTGGTAATACAAAAAACATTATTTAACACATTATTGTATTTTGTTTTTCCAGCATTTGTTATCAGTTCTGAAAGCTGCACTATTGCAAATTTGAAACCCAATATTGATAAAATAGCAAAAACAATTTTTTTGTTATATTAAATAATTTTCATTGCTCTCCATAGTTTTAATTTTTATTTACATTTTAAATTTCTTGTTCCTAATGTTTTCTAAAATATTTAAAACATTAGTATGCCGCAGGAAATCTATTCTCGTAGTTAACAAAGGAAAGCTATCTTTTCTGACGCTCACTAATTATGAACCTCAGTATTTGTTTTTTGACGAAGGGCCATTGCAGTCCTCTTTCTATGCTATAATTGGTTGATAATTCATTTTGTATTTTCACCCTTTTGTTGTCTACCCTGGTCATTGCTTTGTCAAAGTAATCAGATGTTTGCTTATCCCTAATTCGCTCATTGCTGTATGCAGTTTTTGTCTAATAATATGTTGCTTTAAAATCTATGAGAAGATGGTGCGTTTCGATATTCATATCTCATTTCTTCTACATAATTTACATAACGTGCTTATCTGGTTTGTTGTGGACTTCCTTTTATGGAATCCGCTCTGATAATTCTCGATGTTTTCCTTTTACTTGCGACTGTTTTCTGTTGAATAGTATACTCGTGAATATTATGTAGGTCGTGCTTAGGAGCGTAATTGGTCTATACTTACCACATTCCAGCCGACTTACTTTCTTATTTATGGACAGATGATACCCATGTTCTACTCGTTAAGCATTTTT
Organism: Agriotes lineatus; assembly: GCA_940337035.1. NCBI lineage: Eukaryota > Metazoa > Arthropoda > Insecta > Coleoptera > Elateridae > Agriotes > Agriotes lineatus. The sequence goes on from CALNHX010007354.1 coordinate 51,236, forward strand.
GCTTGCTCCCACTAAGTTAAAATGTAACTTTTTACTTAGTCCTATACTCTACTGTACTATTAATTTATATATTACCCTGGGTTTGCTAGCTCAACAGTCAGAGAGGTATAAGACTCTATTAACATCGTCAGTGCGGCTAAAGGATAGCTAATATTGTTTTGGGGTTGCTCGTCACCTGGAAGGCTGGAATTATGCATGCAAACACTGCCAGCAATAAAAACCCAACAGTTTACATAAAAAGATATATAATCTGTAAGAAAAACACAAATACAAGCAATTACATGTGCATAAAATATCGAAAATGAACGACTTTCAAACATACAGTGAAGCTGTCAACAATACTTTGATTATCAGGCGTGCATGGATTGGACGCTAAATGGTTTCGTTAATCTTGTTTGTGCTAGGTGTACCTGTGAGGGTATACATAAATTTGACGCTAGTATAATCCCTGCCATAAATTTGACAATTTTAAGTCTTTATTTACATATATTGCGATGGTATTTAGCCCTCCACTCAACTCTAGTTGCAGTGCAAACAAATTATAAATCAAATCACAAAAGCACAGAGTTGGGATAATTCACACAACTGTGAAATTTCACATAAATTGTCAGCCTGTAATTACATTGGCAAAAATGGCCAGTAGCATTGAGATTATTAGAACACATAGGCAAAGAAAGAAACTCAATTTTCATAAGTTGGAATCATTGATGTAATTTTAGCGTAATATAAAAGGTTTGTGCGAAGTAAAGCTAAACTCATTTGAATAAAACTGGCACAGAAGGGTTCCAAATATGTTCAGTCTAAAAGAAGTAATTAACATGTGGACAATTTTATGAGCATTTTAAAATACGAGGTAAGAATAAAAAGATCATAGATGGACTGTGCAGAATGCATAAACCAGGCAAACAAACAAATTACTACATGCTACAGCATGATGTGAGAATTGCAGAAAAGAAAACGACAGGATATGAAACAAGAGTGATGTGAAAACTAATCAGTGTAGTGGCAGATTGAACAATCAGTGAAATTAAAAACAAACTAAGTGGCGCAATAAGACAGTGAAAAATCCGAAATTCAAAGGACAATTATTTTAGTATTAAGGATTGTAAATATTTATAACTTAAGTTCAATTTAATTGTAAAAGTAATATTATTGTACTTGGTTGATTTCCTTTTTTTAAATTGTTAGATAGTGTTTTGTTTATAACGACCATGAGGAATTAACATTGGAATAAATTCTTGAATTGACAGCCAGTTTTTACTCTTCAAATAAATTAAGTTTTTATATACAAAACAAAATTAAATTGTTAAAACATATACCAAAGTGCTCAGAATTTTGAGGACTACCAGCAAGAGTAAAGGTAGCAATTTCCACGTCGTGAAGTGATTTTTCTTTGGCTACCTCCATCGGACGGGAACGGCAACGAGGGAAGCTTCTGATTCAGCCAGTTTGGAGTACTGCAGCGATTCCGGAGCTTATGCGAGGTGTACCAGCGAGTCAGCCCAGTGGATACGAGCCACATCAACCAGCCCAGCATCCTGGGGGCCCATCTTACACAGCAGGCAGCGCAGAGTGGGTACGAGGTACCAGTCGATCTAAGAAATTTTAAGGTTAGTGGGTGAAAGCAAATAACCGGAGCTAAAGGCTTGAAAAGTATTACCATACCTAAAGGACAAATCAAGGAACCGAATCCCATTGAATTTCTTTGTCCATGAGCAACCATTTATCCAGGAATCGTATTTTTAATCATCACTTTGAGGTTAGAAAAAACAAATGCAGCTAGGCGTATAGCAACAAATTAGGTCAGCTTTTTAGCCTGAAACAAATGAATCAGGTGACGCCGTTTTGAAGGCACGATAATTTTAAAACTTACCGGAAAATTTGCTCATTAAATCCTTTTGAAACTTAAATAAACGCGCGAGCTATCAGCATATTTCGATTTATTTTTGGTCAGCTATTTGACAGAACAAGCAGCACTTGCGCGCTGCGTTCCAATTTCATTGCCACCTAGTGGCGTACCTTTCACATTCAAATATTTGACAAAAGCAAGGATCCCAACCCAGAGATTTGAGTTTCATGCGTAATTTTCCCGAGCTAGCTAATTTAAAATAGGTGCAGATGAGTGAAATATAATTTGAGGGCGTACTACCGTTTGTTGTATTAACCAGTGACAAACTTAGAGATTGCTGTGGTATTTAATCAGCCAAAATTCGAATTGAATGAAACAAAGTATTGTGTAGTGACCATATTTATTTTTATAACAAATTAAAAATTACATATCTAAATAATAATTAACCCCAATCAGTGTAGGGGTCATTACAATATAATAGAAGGGGCTATCAATAAAACTTGAGCACTGAAGTCACAAATTACGTACATTTTAATTTGTATAACAAATTAATTATATTATTTTTTATGAAAACAACATTGACGGTTTAAATATTATTTTTTGCCTAAATTTTTAATAAAATTGCATATACATTGCTCCAATAAATTAACGCACCACCAAAAAATAGCCAAAAGTTAATTTTTGTTGAAACCATTTATCCGATTTGGACAATTTTTTTTTAATGACAAGTTGTTTCTTTCATAAAGTTAGTGTACTACTCTATTCTCATAGAAACTTATTTTTTTCTAAATACCGGGTGTAACAATTATAACGTGTTTTTTCCATAAAATTTATAACACCCTGTGGGGTTCAACAGTTACAATATCAAGTTATAATTCATAACACACTCTAGCCTTATCTTTTTATAACATTTTGTTTTTTTTGTACTCCCGGGACTAAATGACCTACTTTAGGCGACATTGTGAGGGACCAAAGTGCCACTTTTAATCCCTGAGGGATTAAATTTTTATTTAATCCCTCAGGGATCAAAAGTGGAACTTTGATCCTTCTAAATGACATTATTTACAACATTGCCTTAGTTACTCATCTACAGGTCGACAAATTAAAAGTGGGGTACGGCAGAAATCTGAACTAACCTTTTTATTTAAATAGTGGTAGTTGTGTTAGCATTTGTCAATTTGACGTTTGCAACGGACGTTCGTAAAATTTGCATTATGAATGACCCAGGATATTCAAATTGTAAACGTCTACCAATAGCTTAAAAATAAATACAACAAAAGCGCCATTTATAGGCTACTTCGACCGCCACTTTTAATTTGTCGACCTATACATTACCAAAGCCATCAATTTTTCCGAATTAAACGTATACATTTTAAAACCAGCAAAATCAGATTTATTTCATGATTTGTAATCCGGGAGTGCAAAAAATAGCGTATATACCTGGGGACCAAAGTGCATTTGACCCCTTGAGTAATTATTGCCCTCAACTTCGTCTCGGGCAATAAACTTCACTCGCGGGATCAAATGATGCACTTTTGTCCCTTGGTATATAATATACTATTAATTTATTCTTTTTTGCACTTCCGGGACTAAAGTAGCTCATTTAATCCCTAGGGACTAAAGTAAAAATGATACCGTAACTATGATAAATGTATGTACACAGGAGGTTAGTAGGTTAGGTTTTGTTTGTCATTTGACACACACTGACACGAAACTTAACCTGCAAATCTCGAATTTGACATATCCTGACAATACACTTCAGTACTGCCAACTGATTCAGGCTATCCAGGACCTGCTGCAATTCAGTTTTTAATAAATTGTAATTGTCAGTTTCCAAATTGACAGCTTCCAAATTTTGGAAATGTTTGATGATAATGTTCCCAAAAGTGCAAAAAATAGCGTATATACCTCGGGACTAAAGTGCCTAAATCCCTTGAGTGGTTGCTGCCCTCGGGCTTCGCCCTCGAGGCAACAAACTCCACTCGCGGGATTAAATGGTGCACTTTAGTCCCTCATGATATAATATACTATTATTTTAGCTACTGCAAGAGAAACACAATTTTATAGCATAACATGTTATTATTGACTTTAATTTGCATTAAAAGCACTAAAGTAGCAGGCTATGGAAAAACAGAAAGAAACAGTAATCTGAGGCACGAAGACAATAGCCCAAAATGTCTCAATAAGATCTCACTTTACGCGGTAGTTCTAAATAGAAACTAACTTGGCTTTTGGTTGCTCCTAACGGTTGTCATGGTAGGAACAGAATGGCGCTTCTATAGCGTCGAAATACTAGCTTATGATTATGGGGGAAGCGGGGGCACCTCGACGACTATCTCCAAGCATATAGATGCTTTCGTAGGCTGTGTTTCCAGTCAGGAAACTCTTGATGTCGGCAGTGATTGATTCAGGCCAACACACAATTGCACAGATCACTTTGGTGCTTTTATTAGCACCTGACGTCACTTACGCTTGGGTGACGACACATGTGCAAGTTGCTTGTTTGACTGCGACTCAATTCCCGCGGGCCGTCACAGCATCGTTGCAATTATTCATAAATGCAACGTCGTAATCCGCTGGCTTGGTCCTAATTATAACTTCGCGTCTTTGAATTTGCTGCGTTCACACATTCCACTGTCCTGTACACTCGCGACACACGTATACTGCGTAACTGCCTATAGTCTTCTACTAGAATTTGTTTTACTGTTTTTCAATTTTTTCACAATTCCTTGTTAGAGAATGCTCGCTTCTTTTATTTAAACAGTCTCTTTTCCTCTCTTCTTATGTTTTTGTATTTTTCTGTGTCGTGGTTATATTGTTGAAGCATTACTTGATGTGCATGTGTTATTTTCATTTTGTTCGAGGTTGTTACATTATTCTACATATTTGCTTGCTACTTTTGATCTTGTAATGCTTTAGTGTTGTTTATTTTACTTCGTTGACCTTTCCTTTCACATGATTCACTGCTCTGTTTAGTAAACAATTAAAATTTCTAAATATCGTATATTGTGACATCAATGAAGTCTGCAAAAAGATGCCATTACACATCTTTTAAATCTTTAAATGCATGGAAAATAATGGATTTCTATTTATTTATAGAGGGGAGTTAACCTATCAATAATATCCCCAAGAAAAATTCCTTCGTTGTACAAACTGTTTGAAAAGGCAGGTGGCGATTTAAGTGCATCTCAAACTAAAAACTACGCAAAGGATCCAAGACACCTGGTTTTGCTCAAGGGCTTCAGGTAGGTATTTTCTTTTAAAAAAACGCGGAGCAATAAATATAATTTTTCGTAGTTTGAAAGAGCGCCCAATTAGTCCACCAGCAGGCAATGTGACCTCGAACCAGGCCCAGCTCTCGACTGCTACATTACCAATTCCATCACTACCAAGCCCAGTTGCAAGCATCGACAGCCCCATATCGTCACTTAACCCACAGTCGAGTCAGAACTTGCTGGCATCTAATGTCGCTGCAGGCGTGGGCGTGCAGCCGGGTGTAGGGCAAAACACTGTCTATAGACCTCCCAATCCACAAGGCTAGTACTATTCAGGCCAAAAAATTGTATTGCCAGTTATTGGAAACGTAATTACAGGTATCACGCAGTTGCCATCTCATACGCAGCCAATGGTAACACAAGGATTGGTGAACGTCGGAATGGTCAATGCTGCGAGAGGTAGTATGATGGGCAACGCCCAGTTCCCGAATCAACCCATGCAAGCACCACCTGGGTATCACACAGCAACAGGTTAGTTTTGGTTTTACATGAATTGCAAGTATAAAATGCACTATTAGTAGTATTTATTTATTTCTTCCCCTTGCGAGTTTTAATTGTTACTCTTTTTATTTTAGTTTTTCTAACTATTGAATTATTTTGAATGCAAAAAACTAAATAATAACAGCATAATGGACAGAAAGGAGAGGGTCTTGGCGAGAAATAGAAAACGATAACGAAAATAGGATGGAATTTATTATGATAAGAACTGTTAGGCCTTTTTAAATTTATTTCTGGGCCATCTTCCAAGGCAGCAAAAATTAGGTACACTTAGGTGCAAATGCCGGCCGCCAGCTCAGCGTTATTGGAGGCGTGTAGTTCTTACGAACGAAAATTAAACGGTAGAGCAATAGAATAGTTAACTGAATGCCCAGAGCGCCGACAATTTTTGAATTAACGTCGAATGCACCCCGGTGATCTAATGAGAAATTGTAAACTCAATACCCAAGCTGTATCACGAAACGCTCTAGACTAATTAATACATGCGTTAAATATACTCACAGTTTCTGACACAAACAGCAATTTACAACTATCCAAAATCAAGCAGCTTTGCAAGCTACTGAGCCGCAAAAGGTCCTGGGGGTCCAGTTTTGGAGAAAACTGAACACGATTTTCGAGCTTTCGGAAGTTCCTGCAGCTGTAGGTGGTGTTTTCTCTGCGCGATACGGCGCTGCGATAACAGGGTTGAGGTGCCAAATCTTGTTGGTCAAGTAAACCCCACAATCCGGATCCTTTTTGTGCCCTAATAGAGCGCTGGCGACAAGAGCAAATGGTTTCGTAAAGGCTCAACACCATCGACTCGCGGGACCTGCAGCACGTCGTCGTAAGCACGGGACAAATGAGCGGCGGCCGGGCCAGACAATTTCGCTGATGCTGCTAATTAAAAATCGCCATTAATTCTGCCTGGTACTGCATGCTGTAAAACAGAAAGAGGTTCGAATAGAATACGCAAAGACAGGATTCCTAACGCGTCTAGCTACTCACCCTAGGCGGTTTTGTGCAAAAATTAAACATCCCCGAAACACGTGAATTGCAACGTCACTGAACTGCTCGATTCAAACTTTGTTCGTTGTCTGTCTCCGGCCATTATTAAATGTTGCTACTTTTTTGAGAAATGTCCTGTTTTGGTAATCTTCAGCAGTCTTTCTCTCAATTTCTCGTCTTCTGTATTTTCGGGTGACCTTTGGCTCAGCGTTCTTCCTCATTTCGATTTCCTGGTATTTCTACTCTTTTATTCGTGTTTTTGTTTTCCATTATTTCGTTATTTCCCTCTTTTATGTTTGTTTCATTTGGCTCTTCTTCTCTTTCCGCCTCATTTATTTCTATGGCTTGAAGTTGTTCAAGAATCTGTGGTACAACGTTTATAATCAGTTTGTTATATCTGATTTTGCTTAGATTATCTTTCGCTCTTGTTAATTTCAAGTATTTTATATTTTATCAATCCTTTCGTATGTTGTTGTATCTCCTTTGAGTAGTCTTCTTCTATATAATTTTTTTTCCCTTTTAAATTCTTTGCTTCCGTGAGGATTTCCATTTTCTTTTGATATTTCTGTACTTCCATGATTATAGGTTTCTTTTCCATGTACTTTCATACCAATTCTTTTCATGTCTAACACTTCTTGTTCCATTTCTATATTAATTCCTATATTTCTAAGTATAATTCGTACTAATTCTATAACCAAGGGGTTGTTTTCCCAACTCCCTGGTTACCAGTTTAACGTGCTGCCACGTTTGTGTGATATAGGGGTTGGTTTGAACCCGTAGATCACTATTTGCAAGTAGGGGATTGTAACTCATCTGCTGTCCACGATTAGTAATCGTAGGGGTTGTACTGTTGAGTTATGGTTAATAAAACACCCACAAAAGAATAAATAACTTATATTAAAAGAACTTAAAAATTTGGATAAAGTACAAATTAATTTTACCCTATCTGGTCAATGGGTAATTAACTGTAGCTTCGTAAAAAGGTTGATCAAAATTATGCTTAATTTTTATAACATCAATTTACTTTGGAAGGAAAAAATAAACATAGCAGCCCTGCTTCTAGTTGGTTAAATAAATACCATAAATGACTGACCTTCGTCCAGGTGCCGTTGCTAGAACTTGGAGGATGAATGTTAATTTTAATTTTACTCGGTACGCCCGAAAGTTTTATGGATTTCGAAAAGTGTTAGGATGTTACTTGAATGCCCCTGGCTTCATTGATATTCCTTCGATTTTTGAGTGGCTTGTCACAACACTGGCTCACATAAATTTTAAATAGAACTTTCAATTTTAACTTAGGTTATTTCGCCCGGCTCGCGGCATGGCGCCGGGACGCGTTACTCCCGAAAGCGGCTTTCGCCGGTAATTAGTTTATTATCTCGCGAACCGCGAGGAAGACTGCTTGTCCAGTTCCCCAAAAGGTAATTTTCTTTCGGGGCAAAAACGAATTTCTTTCGTAATCTCCTGTTTTGCAAGATAGCATTTTTGAATTAGAACTCGCGCGCTCTGGGATTGCAAATTCTGCATATCCCACGCGGTTTTGCACTGCCTGCCAATTCGGCACTTCTTTATTCTGAGAAAGCTTTTGGTTAATTAACACCAGATGTAATTCAACCGCTTCGTGGATTACAACGATGTAGTCTTTTCATTCTTACCAAATGAACTTTTGCGTTCGCAACAAATGTAATTTATGCAGGGGCGGCTTTGATTTATTCTTCCTCCTGACAACTTAAAATCTATAAGGTTTATAATTATAAACGCAATTTCTTGCGGGTTATTACATTTCTTTTAATTGTAGCACTTTCTCTTTCTTTAGTTCCTCTACTCCATGTACAGGGTCCGGCAACATAACTTCCTTTTTTGAAATGCGCGCCATTCAGACTGTAGGGGTCGTAGCGGGGCGGGAGTGGTCTCATTCGACAGGCGTGGTTCTAAAGTTTTGTTTCCTTCCATGTCGGTCGCCATCATACTTTGGAACTGTGAGGAACGTGTGTTTGCCGTCGAGTCCTACTTTTCGAACGGATGTTCTGTGATCGCAAACAGAACATGCGCTACTGGGCACATACCAATCCCCGAGAATTGCATCAAAGGCATTTGCATTCACCTAAAGTCACAGTGTGGTGTGCAATTTCCTCAGCTGGGATTGTTGGTCCCTGGTTTTTTGAAGAAAATAAGGTCACAGTAACAGTGAATTCAGACCGATATGTGAACATGTTGGAGGATTTTTTTCCCCACGATTTGATGAATTGGACTTAGGGCACATTTAGTTCCAACAGGACGGAGCAACGCCTCACACTTCAAGGGCATCGGTGGATGTTTTGAGGGAACACTTCCCTGAGCGCCTCATCTCAATAAGGGGCGATTAGGAGTGGCCAGCCTGCTCTCCCGATTTGATCCCTTGCGATTTTTTTGTGCGGTTTTTTTTTAAATCCCGCGTTTATGCCAACCGTCCAAGGACCCTACAAGACCTGAAGGCCAACATCCCGGCAGAAATTGCCAAAATACCTGCTGATATGCTGGTAAGGGTCATGACAAACGCCAGAAATCAGCTTATTCAGTGTATGGGCAATGGGGGGCGTCACCCACCTGGTATGATTTTCAAAACTGTGTAAAACATAACTTTAGATATGTACCTACATTATAAAAAAAATAATAAAAAATTCTGATTCATAAAATGGGTTTTATTGCGTTTTGAAAAAAGGAAGTTATGCTGCCGGACCCTGTACAATCATTTTCCTCTTTATTTATCTCTCCAGTTCCTCTATCTTCTTATCTTGTTCTAATAGTTTCTGTTTTATGTCTTTATTTTCTTTTTTCAATTGTTAATTTTCTTTTTTGATTTTTGATAGTTCAATTTGGAAGTTGTCGATCTTCTTTTCTATCCTCGTATTTCTCTCTTCTATCTTATCTGGTTTTCCTAATTTTAGATTAATTTCCTCTAAGATTTTCTCCATTTTGACTTTTTTATGTGTGTGTAATATTATAATTAATTTTCAATTAAGAATATTAAAATTGTTCCGAGTCCGTCACTGCTTTTGTTAGTTATTTGTGTTTCGATTTTTAAAATTCGATGTTTTGCTGTTTATGTTATCTTACCACGATAAAAGCCAAAGGGCCGGACAACCCGTCGGACCCTTGACTTCTATCACCAGCATGGATTATTTATTTTAATATACTTTGCGTACTTTTACGGAAGTTGATGTGAGAAGTTTCTATTTCTGTGTTAAAGATGTAAACTGTTATTAATAGGGAATCTGATGGTTAGAAGACATTTACACGCTTGGCTCAAGGCAGCCACTGGCGCCCGCCTGCAGTTCCGACCTGCCCGCTCCTGTATAGCAACTTCTCACGTCTTTATTAATTCTTAAAACTAGATTAATCTTACTTTGTTTGCTGTTTTTTCTTTTACACAATCAGTGAAGGCACTAATTATCCACTATTTATACTTCTCTGCTGAATTTATATCACGTAGTTGTCAGATACATAATTTAAATACGAAGCTTGGTTTGGCCACTCTTTACTCGACGCTTGCCGTACCGAATTTAAATTTTAACCATTTTTTAGCATTTTTTTACCTACACTTTATCTAGAATGACGCATTTGCAATTTCAATTTTTTTTAAACCTAAGATTGCTTCTTCAAATATTTTCTTATCACTGTAAATTATTTCTATATGGATACATTCTGAAATCTCCATACATAAAAACTGGCTCACTAAAAACGCATATTTCCACAAAAACCGCAATTTAGAATTTTTGCATAGTTCTAATACTTCCCAATGCTCTATTAGTATTGGTAAAAATAAACTAAAAAATGTTTTCTATGAATATTTACATGATCCAACATTTCAGCAGATGTCTTCACTCAGTCGCCATTTATGAAGTGTCTTAGTAGTGCCACACAATGTTGGTAATAGTTATTTATGTATTAAGGGCGTAATCAATAGATTATAGCACGAGGGAATGTTTAAAGCTCGACGCAAAGCGGAGAGCTTTAAATTTCTCTTTAAATTTGTCTTGACAATTTAACTTTTCATTAAAAAATAGTTACAGAAAAAATTGTTGCTGAAATAAAGCTCCTCGAATTATTGTCACTAAAATAATCGTTCCATTGGTAGGTTATTTTTAAATTGAAGAATGCCATTGGTTGTCACTCTAACTTCAGTATGAAATATTCACGACATAAAAAATACATCGAACCATTGTTATTATTAGATTCTGAGTTTGCACCACCGAATAGTGGATATTGCAGCCTTCTAATTTTACTGCTAGGTCATAATGATTTTGCACTTGTACTTGCTGTTTGTTCCAAATCACTCTCCACTCTTCCAAGACGCACTATTCAATACTGCACAATTTACATCTTTAACTTCTCTAATTGTTTTGGAATAACATTAAATTTTAAGGTTTGAATAATCGCTAATTTGTAAACCAAAGAAAAACTTTAGGTATTTCAGGGCCTGGTCGACCACCAAATCGTTGGCCTATGCTACCACCACAAGCCCAACAGAGACCACCCTTTATAGGTCAAGGACCACAAGTGAATACTACACAAGGCAGTGCTCTTATTGCTCAACTGACACAACCACCATCATCGATGCCAGCTAGTGTTAATCAGTTTGGCCAGAGTAAGTAGAAATTCTGTTATTTTTGTGGTTTGTATGAGAAAGCGTACTTTCAAATCAAATTTTATTTTTTATTTGTACTGTGTAGTGTTACTTTTTTTTTCCTTTCTGAGCTCGATAACGATGGTATTGCATTTAGTACATGTATTTACTTCGAATTTATTTTATAATTACAAACTAAAAATTACATTAATGTTTATAACAAAATTGAAGAATATCACATTAAAAAAATCCATAAATGTAGAAATTCAAACGTATGAATAATATTTTGGTGGCACTGTAAGTCTGTGTCAAATTCGAGGTTTGCAGGTTAGGTTTTGCTTCAGTCTAACACTCTTATTAGAGTTTCTATGGGTGCTCAGTAAGATTTATATTCTTTTTTAAATTTCGACTTGTATGATAGCGACAAATAGTGTTTAGCACCAAAAATACAAATAAAACTGTGCAATTTCCAAATATTATCAACTGTTAATCAAAAATATTTACAGTTGGCACGAATGCACCGATGAATCCACAGCAGCAACAGCAGCTCAGAATGAACATGCTTGGAAATCAATCAAATCAACAAACCGCTCAGACATCAGTCCCCCAAAACGTGCAAACTAGTGGGATCAGTCAGACAACGGGAATTGTATCCACGGGCATTGCTCCGAGTACTATCTCACAAACATCTAATTCTTCACAGGTAGCACCACCTAATCAAGTTGTTACTTCGCAAGCGCAGGTACTTATTATCAAAGTCAATGTGCTCGTTTGTTTCTGTTGGATTATCGTAGGTTACAGATTTTTTTTTTTTTTTTTGTAGATACTTAATTGTAGCTAATTTGTTTTACTTTTAATTGAAAACAACCAAGTCTACTTAATATATGTAGTAAAGCAACTATTAAAAGAAGGCAGATGTGTATGGTATAGAAATAATGTTTTACTAAATTGGTTATTTTCAGTTATTGTTCACCTTAGTGTTTGATATCACTTTGTTTAAGAAAAAGAAATGTTAATTTATGTTATCGCTATAGTATAAGCTATTTTAATTTGAAAGCTCACTGTTGTCATATAAAAAGGTCATAAGTTCAGTTATGTGAAAAAAATTGATGAATCAGATCGTCTGGACAATGGGAGGGTTTTGATTCCATAGCAAAATTCATTTCAGATAATTGGAAGTTATATATACAGTATGTCCCCAGATTGAGTTTACAAGAGGGAATTAAATTCTATTTTTAGTTTTACATAAAACTGCTTGGTCTGAAACTATCATTTCAGTTATTAAAACATTGATTTATTTATACAGGGTGCGTTAAAAACTTAAAAAGTTAAAATTTGATATGTATAATGTACAACTCAGTACAGAAATTTTTTTAAAAGTATTGTTATTCTTGAAATGCTGACAAAAGATTTACTTAAGTCATTGCAAACGTTTAAAACTAATAAAGGTTAATTGTGCTACGCGAATACTGGCATGCTAGCTCCGTGACACGGTACTAATTCAAAGTGATTTAAATAAAAGTTAAGAATAGTGAAATAATACTAACGTGACAGATAGAAAAAGAACAAAATTAAAGTAGATAAAAAAAAAAGCTTAGCCGCGCTTGTACGGCTGAAAACCAAACTTACAAAAAGAAAATTCGGATTTTTAAAAAATCAAATATCTCGAAAACTATTCAAGATATCGTGAAATGAGTGACATATTTGGAATCAGGAGAGAAAACTACATAAAAGTGATATTAAAGCCTAAAATGTGAAAATTCGAACATTAAAGTCGAATATTTCGAAAACGGGTTGAGATATCGAAAAGCCAGTGGTGGATTAGGATTCAGGGGACAAAAATACATAGGAATCCACCATCAGTTGTATTCTGCCTTAACGGGAGCCGTGCGACAGACACACAGACGCACAGAAAGAGCGATCATAGTAACCACTTACTTTGTAAGTTTGGTTGAAAAATAGTTGTAGAGAAATTAAGCGGACTAAAAACAAAACTGTAAGTGCAATAATAAATAGTTTAAGGCAAAAATCGGCTGCGCGCACTCAAGGAAAAGATTAGCAATAATACCGCATCGCACGGCGCACAAGATATTAGAAGCCAGGAGGTGTATTTACAACAAGGAAAGGCGTACGCGTGGCAAACTGGAAAACCGCGAAGCCATCAGCGGGCGCCGAGAGAACGCAAAATTAAAATTTAGGACAAGTGTTTAATACTAAAGTGCCCGGAGGAGAACTCATGAGCAATCGATAACCCAAAACAGGAAGACTAAAAGCGCACAGTACTAGTACAATAAAAGAATTTCTAAAAAGGAAGATATTGCTTGAAGAACTAGAGTAATTCGAAAAGTGGGAAGCAGAACAGATGGCGGCCCGAAAAAGTACGAAAACAAAAAGAACACCAACAAAAGATAAACAAAAAGTAAACCCCGAAAGAGCAAGTAACAACCAACAGAGCTGGAAATAATTATAAAAAACTAGACAAGCTAAAAAAAAGAACTAAAACAAGAATTTAACAAAAACCTGAGGAATCTAAAGAAGAATTTTGCAAAACTAAAGGAGGAATTCTAAAAAACAAAGGCATTATGGGAAAAACAGGCAGAACAATGATAGAAGGAACGAGAGACACTGGAAAATAAAATTAGTAAACTGGAAGACTAACTATCAAAACAGGAAATAGAAAAACGTAAGAACAATTTAATAATAAAGGGAGCGAACATAGAACAATATAGGATAAAAGAGAGAGTAAAAAAACTATTAAGACAAAAACTCGAAGCAGAGGTGGAAGTAAAAAGCGGTTACTCCGTTAAAAGTAAGGAAAAAACCAAATAATATGCGTGGAAATGAGCTCTTGGAAAGATAAAAAGGAGATATTGGGAAAAAAAGAATACTGAAGGGAACCAGAATCTATATTGAAAACGACCAAACATATGAAGAAAGGAGAATCCAGAAGGAAATACGAAATATAGCAAGGAGTAGAGGAAAACTGAAAGGGTAGGAAAACAAGAGTAGGATACCAGGCAATAACCACTAGATGGAAACAGATACGTTTGGGATCCCACCAAACAAGGGATCGTAAAAACCCTGTCAAAAAACTAAATAAAACAAAAAGAAAGGAACCAAAATTAGGAACGACCCAAGCAATGAATGGGCAAACGAATGCAAATGGATTAAGAACAAAAACAAAAGGGAAAAAGGACAAATAGAGAACCACTGTGAAAATTGGGATATATGGAATGTGAGAGGTATAAATGGGAAAGAAGAATAAATAGTCGAAAAAATTAAACTACAAAAATTAGATTATCTAGGAATAACCGAAATAAAGAAAAAAGGAAGGGGTATAGAAGAATTGAAGGATGGTTACTGGCTATACTGGTCAGGTGTAGACATACAACAGAGAGGAGCTGAAGGAGTAGGATTTATAGTGAAACCAGAAAACACAAAAAATATATCGAAAGAAAAATACGTAAATGAAAAATTACTAGCACTCGAAATAAAACTGGACGAAAATAGTAATTGGAATGTAATTATGGCGTATGCACCAAACTATAACGCAAATAAGGAGGAAAAAGGCGAGTTCTTCGAGACACTACAAACAGAAATAGATAGCCGAGAAGAAAATATTGTGGTGATGGCAGATATGAATGGAAGAGTAGGAAATGAAAACAGAAACAAAGAAAAATATATGGGAATATATGAAGAAAAAGTTAAAAATGACAACAGGAACAGATTAGGAAATGACCTTACCATAACAAATACAAAATTCAAACAAAGATACTGATAAATACACGGGGGAGGTAAAATCAAGAAATGAAAGATCAACTATCGACTACTTTTTAGTGAACACAGAAAACTGGAAAAGAATAAAAAATGTAAAAGTTAAATGACAACCAGAAATAGGAAGTTATCAGTACCTAGTACAGAAGGAAATGTTTACTAACAACAGCGTAAAATAATTTCAATGAAATTTAACAAACTACAGAGAAGAACTAACAAAATAAATATGGAAATAAACATCGACAAAACAAAAACCATGATAATATCAACAAAAGAAAAGAAACATAAGATAGAAATAGAGGGAAAACTGCTAGAACAAGTTAAATGCAATAAATACTTCGAAACATACATAGAAGAAAACTGAAGGATTAATACGGAAATAAATGAGAAAATAGGAAAAGCTGGGAAAATCTACAACACATTAAGAAACACCTTTCTAGGAAAACGAGTAATTAAAAAAAATGAAAACAGAAGCGTACAAAAAGGAAGTAAGACCAGCGTTAATATACGAGAGCGAATCATGGACTTTGACCGACAGAGACAAAGGAAGAATCACAGCTACAGAAATGCGATTTGGAAGATTGAAAGAATTACAAGAAGAGATAGAGTGAGAAATACGACAGTAATAAAAAACCTAGATATAAAACCAATAACAACAGTAGTAGAAGAGACAGCTAGGCTGGCTAGGACACCTTCACAGAATGCAAGACCACAGAGTGACAAAGCAAGTATACAAAGTAAAAGCACAAGGCAAAAATAAAGTGGGACGACCATGACTAAGATGGGAAGAAGTAGGAAGATTAGCTCAAGATAGAAAGAAATGGAAAAGGTCAACGAAAGAAAGCCTACAATTTAAGAGAAACAACTCAAGCCAAATATTTTTATTTTTATTTTTACTTTTGTACTCAGCCAACAGCCGTTAGGGCGATTATAGGCGTCACTGTACATTTTATGGGGACTTCCAACTCCACTAACGACTGTCATGATGTTATTATGACATCCGGGACCAACTATTTCTGTGGCAGCCGTACCACGAGGCGCTGAGAGAAGCAGCCATGGAACTCCCATCCAAATTCTGACCAGAAAGAGTGTTGCTTAACTTTGCTGATCGAACGTGGATGCTTGTTCAAGCTACGCCACCTGGGACACAAGAAAGGAAAAGCCATCTAGCTTCAGTATATTATACAATATAGATAAGCATATTGCTAAATTAAATTCATTTAAAGTAACTTAACATTTGTTATAACACTCCATACAAGTCCGACACCTAACGGTATAAGGACTACAGATTAAATAATAAAATAGTAAAGAATAATTATGTCTGTAAAAAATGCTAGCATTAGAGCAAAAGGTGTATTTAGTACAATGTTACGGTCTTCTTCTTCTTCTTTTCCTACCCCTTATACCCTAAGGTGATGGGTCCTCTGTCCACTTCAGGAATTCTCTCCTATTCCTTGCCAACCTCTTTGCTTCCTCTATACTTTTCCCTCTTCTTTGTACCATATTCTTGATTGTATCCATCCATAGTTTTTCTTGGTATTAGCAAACTACCCAAACAATGTTATGGTACAGGGGAAAATAGTTATCGGTATGTTGTTGAAAAGTTAGAGAAAAATGTCCTACTGTTGATTTATCTCAAATGGGTGCCCACAAACTTGTATCAACATTTTTAAAAACTGGTTCTGTGAACAATTAGAAGAAGGTTAAAAAAGTACATTATGCAGAACACGCTGCTTCTCGTTTAGTCTTGGAATTGGTACTCGAAAATGCAAGAGATTCTTTTAGAAAACTGTCACTCCAAATGGGAATTAGCAAATAGCACATTCAAAGGATTCTGAAGGACAACAAAATAACCTATTTTTAATCACACTTTGGAAACGGGAGATGATGCAAAAGTGCTAGATTTGTATTTGTTAATGGGAAATGAAATTTGAAGTGGCAGAAATTTTTATAAAAATATTTTTTGTGACAAAGCAACACTTTCTACAAATGGGACAGTTGCATCACAGCATATTAGATATTGGAGTGACACTAATCCTCATTTTCTCATTTTCAATAGTCCACAATATTTTCAACAGGATGGTTGTCCGGCTCATTCTTCTCGCACAATTACTGATTGGCTAAATTTAAAGTTTGGAGATGGACAGTTTTCAGGAGTTCCATACCAGGCTTGAACTGTGTGAAGTAAATGGTGGGGATTGTTTGAATTATGTTATGTTTCTTTAATGTTAAATGTAATTTTAATTTTTTTTGCAAATAGTAACTTCTTCGCTAATCCTTATGCCCTTTCAGGCGTCGGATGTGGGTTCCTTGTCCTGTTATTTCCTCCATTCTTTCCTGTCTCTTGCTAGGATTTTTATTTTCTCTACCGTCTTTCCTCTTTCCATTCCTATTTCTCGGATTTGGTCCATCCACTTTCTTCTTGGTATTCCCCTTTGCCTCTTCCTTGGTTTTCCCATCTCCATTATTTTTCTTGTAATTCTGTGCGGTTCCATTCTTACTATATGCGCGTACCAGTTCAGTTGTTTCTTTTTTATTTTTTCCATTATTGCCTCTTGTTCTGTTATTTCTCTGATCATGTCATTTGTTACCCTGCCTCGTTTAGTTTTTCCAGCAATTTTTCTGAGGTGTTTCATTTCTATAGCATTTACTTTACTTTCGCCTTTTTTTCTTAGAGTCCAGTTTTCACAAGCGTATTGTTATTACATTGTGTATTTTTCTTTTCACCTCTATGTCTATGTCTTTATGTCTTGGTATTGTTTTATTTATTGAGTAATATAATCTTGTTGATTTATTAGCTCTGTTTGTTAGCTCAGCATCTATTTTCCCATCCTCCGTTATTATACTTCCCAAAAATTCGTATGTTGTTACTCTAGCCAATAATTTATTCTTGCATTTGATTTCTTTGTCGATCTGGGTGTCTGTTTCTTTTTCATTTACAATCATTGTTTTTGTTTTGTTTGTATTTATTTCCATTTTCATGTTTTCAATTTCTTTAGTCCAGGCGTTTACTAAATTTTGCATTTTGTTCTTATTTGCTATTAATATCACATCGGCTGCTCACTTTAACTGCTTCTAGGTTCCTGTACCCTATGACTATATCCATTCCGTTATATTTTTCTTTAATTTGTTTATTAATTTTGTCCATAATAATAAATAGTAGAGGGCTTATGCTGTCTCCTTGTTTTATTCCTTTACTCATTTTGAATTCATCTGATCTTTGTCCCGCCATTTGCACTCTTGCTCTTACTGTTTCATATGTACTTCTTACTGCGTTTATCAACATGCTAGGTATTGCCAGTTCTCCCAGAGTTTTCCATATTTCCCTTCTATCTACCGTATCGAAAGCTGCTTTTAGATCTATGAATGTTAGGTATACTTCCTCTCCTTTTTCTATCTTTCTCTCTGTTATATTTCTTAATATATACAGCCTGTTCAAAATTAAGTGTGTACTATTGCTATCTCGGTTGCTATTATAGCTACGAAGTTGGTTAAATTAGTAAAATAGTAGCATATTTCGTGCCGATTAAAATGGCGTAAACAAAAAAAACAATTGAACGTCGGGTTTTTGACATATGTCAAAAAATTCATTTTTTTAAAAATGGAATTCCCTGTATATTTTGATGGCCAATCTTCTTTGAACAAAAAACTTCTTATACTCTACTATCCTAAAGTTAATAACAATGGAGATATACGCCTGTTCAAAATTAAATGTGAACTATTGCTAACTTGTTTATTATGGAAGCTACAACGTCGGTTAAATGGACGAAGTAGTAGTATTTTTTACGTGCATTACGGGGGTAATTATAAAAAAACAATTGAACATCGCATTTTTGAGATATTTAGCAAAACTTTTGTTTTATTAGAACACCCTATACGTTTTAACATATTCTGAAATAACATTACCTTCTCTACAAAAAAGTTTAAATGAGTTGCTAGAATTTTATTTCAAAATATGTTAAATGTATAAGTAGGGTGTTCCAATAAAAAAAAACGTTTTGCTAAATATCTCAAAAATGCGATGTTTAATTGTTTTTTTATAATTACCCCCGTAATGCACGTAAAAAATACTACTACTTCGCCCATTTAACCGACGTTGTAGCTTCCATAATAAACAAGTTAGCAATAGTTCACATTTAATTTTGAACAGGCGTATATCTCCATTGTTATTAACTTTAGGATAGTAGAGTATAAGAAGTTTTTTGTTCAAAGAAGATTGGCTATCAAAATATACAGGGAATTCCATTTAAAAAAAATGAATTTTTTGACATATGTCAAAAACCCGACGTTCAATTGTTTTTTTATTTACGCCATTTTAATCGGCACGAAATATGCTACTATTTTACTAATTTAACCAACTTTGTAGCTATAATAGCAACCGAGATAGCAATAGTGCACACTTAATTTTGAACAGGCTGTATATGTTGTCGTTTGTCTGTCTGTTCGGTCTGAATGCTGCCTGTTTCTCTCCCAATATCGATTCCACATATTCTCCTAATCTTTTTTCCAAGATTTTTGTATATAGCTTGTAGCTGGTTTGAGCTAAGCAGATTGGTCTGTAGTTTTCACACTGCGTCTGTATTCCTTTCTTGTATATCGGAATTAAAATGTTATTTTCCCAGTCCCTTGGGATTTTTTGTTCTTCCCACGCTTCTTTACAGATATCCCATATCCAGTTTATTCCTTTTTCCCCCAACCATTTAATCATCTCCGGTGCTATGCCGTTTTTCTCCACTTGCTTTTCCAATTTTGATTTTTTGTATTGCCTCTTCGACTTCTCTTTTGATTTTTTGTTGCTGTTTCGCTTGTTCTACTCTTGTTATTTTATCATCTGGCATTGTCGTGTTATACTTATTTTTGTTGTGTTCTTTCCAAGTTTCAAGTATTTCTTTTGTGTCTGTTAGTGTTTGCCCCTGCTTATTTTTAATTGCTTTTATTTTTTTATTTTTATTCCTTTTTAATCTTTTTATTCTCATCCAGAATTTTCTATAGTCTGTTTTGTGTACTTCTGTTATTTCTTCTCCAAACTCCTTCTAGGATTCCCTTTTTTGCTCTTTTGATTACGTTTTTCACTATGTTTCTCTTTCGATTATATTCCTCTTTGTCCTTCTGTGTTTTTGTTTGTATATATTGCTTCCATGCTGTTTTCTTTTCTTTTGTCAGTCTTTGTATGTCGCTATTTCACCACCTCGTCCTTTTGACGTGTTTATTATATTTTCTCTTCCCGCATATATTCTCTGTTATCTTCAGCAGTCTCTTTGAAAGTTATCCATTTTTCTTCTAAAGTCCAGTCTGTTTTTCCGTTCTCCAGTTTTTGGAAATCTAAATCTGTCTCCTTCTGGTATTTTTCTTTGTTTTCCCTATTTTTTAGCATATATAGCGCTAAACTACTATATTTCCTTATTTCTTCGTTGTGGCTTAGTCTTACTTGGTAACTTGCTCTTACTAATCTGGGTTGTGTTCCTAATTCCACTTCTTTTATCGTTTTCTTTTTTTGTATTGTCTCTGTTAATTCTTGTGTATATGTTATATAGTCTTATCAGGATTTTAGCGTTTCGTTCTTCTGCCACAAATATGTATTTGTCTATCCACATTGTGTTTCCTATTATTACGTTGTTCCCTATACAGAAGTCTATCATTTTTATTCCATTCCTATTTAGTGTATCCTCCCCATATATTCCCATACATCCCATTCCTCTGTTATAGTCCTTCCCTACTTTACTGTTCCAGTCTCCCATTATTATTGTCGTCTCATTTTCTTCTTTCATTTCATCTAGTATTTGTTGTAGATTTGTGTAGAACTCTTATAATTTCTTTCTCTGTTGTTCCTTCTACTGGCCCATAGATTTGTATGATGTTCTTTCATTTTTATACTAATTGCTATTATTCTTGAGTTGATTGTCTTAAAATTTGTTATTCTTTTGTTTATCTCCTCTGTGACTATTATTCCTACTCCTTCCTTCGCTCTTTGTTCCGGTTTCACTTCCGAGTAGTATAGCATGTGTTTGTTTGATAATTACGTACTTCCCTCACTCTTTTTCTTAGTTTCACTTAGCTCTAAGATTTGTATGTTATTACTGTCCATTTCTTCCGTTATTTCTATCTCCTTCCCTGTTAGTGTGTTTATGTTCCAAATTCCTATCCCTATCTCTTCATTTCCTATTTCTTTTCCTTTTTTCGTGTCCTTTTTCATAGCCTGTTTCTTTGCTTGTAGCGTTTTAGATTTTTCCTTATGCGAGGTTAGATCATATTTACGTTTTTTGGGATCGTACCAGTGTTACTGCTAGTTCTGGTTATTTTGCTCAATTGTTCTTGCAGTTCTTCCTCTGGAGATCTTTCACTGATTGTTCTTCCTCCCGTTTTTTCTTTAGATGTTTCCTCATGTTCTATACTCTTCTTGTTCCATTTCGTTTAATTGTTCTCCATTTACTATTAGTTTATTGTATCTAATCGTTGCGTAATGTTCCTCTGCCCTTATTCCATTCCTATGTTTTATCAGCTCTTTTCTTGTTTCTGGGGTCTCTTTTGAGTAATCTTCTTCTATGTATATTCTTGTGGCTTTTAGTTTTTTTGTCGCTTTCGGTATCTCCATTTTCTTTGCCCATTCCCTTAGTTCCACTAGGATTGGGTTATTTCTCCCGTTTTGCTGCGTACCAATTCTTCTGATATCTGTTATCTCTTCTTCCATTGCTATTTTTACCTCCATATCCCTTAGGACTGTCCTTTTAGTTGTAGGTCGTTCTCCCCTTCTTGCCTTTCTTCTCTCTTTCTATCCCTTCCATTCTCTACTCTTGTTGTGTTACTCTTTGTCTAAGTTGTTGATTTTCTCTTCTCAGCTGTTTATTTTCGTCCTTAATTTTATTCAGTTCCATTAGAAATGTATCTATTTTCTTTTCCATGTGTTGATCTCTTACTTCCATTCTATCTAATTTCTTATTTATTTCATTAAGCATTTTCTGCATTTTTCGCTGTTTTAGTTACTTTCTTGCTGGACAGCGCTTGATAAACTTTATCTTTGCACTGCGCAAAGCAGCTGGCGCCGGTCTACCCGTCGAAAGTCAACTACTTATCAGTGCCTTCGTTTTAAAAATTTCAAACTATCTACTTAATTCTAGTTCTACCTTATCTCTGATTGATGTAGGATATTCTCCTTACTTTCACCTGTAACTGTCACCGTGCTGGACTTTGCCTCTTGACACCGTACTTTTCCTTTGTCACTTAACCAATTTTTGATTTTTTGTGTTTTCTAATTTGTTGTAATTATAAGATTAAGCTCGCAACACGTTAATTTATTTACACTTAATTGGTGGTTCGTTTTCGAAAACTTGCTCCGCCACGGTTTATTTAATAGCAATTTAAAATGCTATCATTGTTAGAAGTTAATTCCTGATATAAATCTTCTGTTATCACATTATATAAAATACAAATATTTTTTTTAACTGTTGTGGCCCAGCTATATTTGAATTTGAAAATATATACGATTTTATAGCATCATTTATAGACATATACATACTTTAGAAGGTTGACTAGCCTAACATTAAGGTTTAAACTGTTTGTTTATTATTACCACAGGTTGTGCATCTGTGTACTTAAAACGTCTTATGCGCAGTAGTAGTACTGGAAATTGAGCTGTTTTTTAGTGCAACACTAAATAGCTTGAAAAATGTATATCCATGAATATGAATAAAAACTAATTGATAGTTGTTGAGCACACGTGCACATATTATCATATATAAGAAACTCTGAGTTTTGAAGATGGTAACAGTGGGCTTCCAAATGTGTCCCCTTTGTTTAGAAGTAAATTGTGGGAACACTGAAATTTTTAATTTTTTTAGGGAGGCGGTGGTGTGGCGTCTAACCAACCAATGGGAGCGGCTCGTGAGCGTCACACCATTTGGCAAGGGCTGCTCGAGTGGATAGAAAAGCCAAAGAATTCCAGCGATCCACAAAAGGTTACTAGGCACGTCCCTTGCCAAGTTTCGGCGAATACAAAAGATGGCGAACCTGAACTGTTAGTGTTTCCATTTGTTTGTAGCACAGACTTTTGAACTATACGTATTTCAGCAAAGCCGATGGGTGGCCCTCAAAATTAATCATGCAATTAATGCCTAAGCAGCTAATCGGAAACATAGGAGGCGCCTACTTGAAGAATTCCAAATCCGTGCTGTTTCATCCCCAGAACTGCGAGGCTCTTGAATCTCTTACAAAAGTCATGAGCTCTGGATTTGTATGGCTTGTTATGTACGCTGTTTAACAGATATTATTGTGGCGCATTTTTAGGCAGGGTGTGTTCATTTTACTAGTGTTCCAAACCCCAATGCGTGTGATATTAAGGTGCTGATTCTCCTGTATACCGCTGAAAAGCGAGCTTATTTAGGCTTTATTCCAAACGATCAAGCGGCCTTCGTTGATAGATTACGTAAAGTTATTCAACAGCAGAAATCCACGCAGATGCTGCGACAGGGACAGGTAACTTTTCACCTTTTAATTCTTTTTAACTGTTTACAATTATTGTAATTTTATTTAAGGGAGTAGCAATTTAACTATTGTGGAGTGCAATTCTGCAATAGATCAGTTTGCTAAGTCAGATATGTATGTTTAGTGGCCCATTTAATTCTAAGTGTAAAAAGTATTTATTTGCATAAAGTGCATATTGCAAATCAAGTGATTAATTATTATCGAATGTGCTAGGCAACGGGGGATTCTGAACCTGCACCGAGGACCCATGCTATCTGAGGTCTTGTTAGCTCAGTAAACTCACTCTTTTCAAGAGAATCACGCAAAAATGCAAAATTAAATTAGTTATAGATACATAGGCTTTGAGGCAAACATAGCAATAAAAGAAAATGTTCAGTATTAATGTTGTAACCAGTTAATGTTTAAAACAACTAGGTCATAACAGACTGCCAGAGAGGAGTTACAGGAAAAAATAACATATAGTAAATTTATATAATTGTTATAAGCAGTAGCAAACCAATAGTTGAGGGTCCAGGTTCTACACCAGCGGTACTCACTACGCGGCCCTTTACTTGATATTATGCAGCCCCAACATAAGGCATGAACTTATAATGCATTGGTCAGTATTATTCTTCTCCGCCTTCATCTCATAGGCCCCTAATTGAATATAACAAAAGAATAGAATGCCGGAGTAAGAAAGAGATACTTTAATCTGTCCTCTTTTACCATTAGGTGTCA
>CALNHX010007355.1:0-75410 GCA_940337035.1 Agriotes lineatus
AGTTATTATTTCCCCCTCCTTATTTTTCATTTGTCTGGGTTTTTGTTTTTGGTTTTCAGTTCTTAGATTTTTCAGTATTTTATAGAACAGTTTCTGGTTCGCGTGGTATTCGTTCTCCATTTTTCTTCCGAAGTTTTCCCATGATTTCTCTTTTGCAATTTTTATTTGTTCCTTCACTTTGTTTCTTTGTTCCTTGTATTCTATATATCTCACGTTTGTTCTCTCTGACAGATACCGTTTCCATTTCTGCTTTTTTAATTTGATCTCGTTTTTTATGTCTTCGTTCCACCATGATGTTTCTCTCCTGTTTTTATTTATCCTCTTTACTCCGCATGTCTGTTTTGCCGCTTCAATTGCTGTTAATTTGAAGTGATTCCACAACTGTTCCAAGTCCATTTCGTCTGTTCTTCTTCTATTAATCATTTCCTCCATTTTTTGGGTATATAGGTCTGCTGTTTGTTCATCTGCCAACTTGTAGTATTTTATGGTTTCCGTAATGGGGATCCTTCGTATCTGCTCTTTCTTGTCTTCTTTGGTTAAATAATCTTGCATATTCTTTCCTATACGTGTTTCTGCCGTTAGTAGGTAGTGATCGCTGTTGATTTCGGCTCCTCTTCTGACTCTCACATTTTGTATGTCTTTTCTGTACTCCATGTTTATTAATATATAATCTATAATGGACTTTTCTTTTCTGCTTTCAACTGCCCGTGTGTATTTGTGTGTGTCTCTGTGTTTGAAGAAAGAATTTGTTACGATCATGTTGTTCTGGATGCAGTAATCTATTATTCTCCTTCCGTTGTTATTTCTAGTATCTTCGCCATGTGTACTTATCACTTCACCCGATTCGTGGTCTCTTTTGCCCACTCTACCATTTAGGTCACCCAGGATTATAGTTTTTCCGATGTTCTTTTCCGTTACATTGTCAATCGTTGTCCAAAACTTGTCCTTAATTTCTGCTTTTTCGTTTTCATCTGGTCCGTATAATATTAGTATATTGATTTTCTTATCGTGTTCGACCTCAAATTCTAGTTTTAAGATTCTTTCTGATATACAATCCCATGTTTTTAGGTAGCTCCTACTTGCCTTCTCAACAATACAGCCTACTCCTGCTTGTGCTCTGTCCTCTAGCCTTACTCCACTGAGTATCATTATGTGTCCCTTCTCAGTTTCGATTTCTTTGTTCCCTTTTTTCTTGGTTTCTGTGAGGGCCAATATTTTTATATTTATATCCTCCATTTCCAGGTTAATATAATCAAATTCAAAAGTTTTATTTTCTGCTCTGATTCAAGGATTTGCTTTAAGGTAACATGGTAAGAACAGCCGCTCATTTGACGGTATTGACCAAACCGTGCTTCCAGTGGGTCTGATTGAAATTTTCCCGACAGAATATATTCATATTTTAATACCTCCAGAATATAGTCCGACAGTAACACCAAAGTTTTTGTTGTGTGGGATAAAGAAAATTGCGTTTCTTCCGTAAGTTTACCATGTCTTTGATTTATTCCCTTTCCACCACAACCCCACTACGTCTTTATTTTTTGACAATATGGATTGCAACATAAAAGTCTGTACAGTAGTTGCTATTTCCCCTTTAGGGTTTCCCTCGACATCTACATTATATCCTTTCAGTTTGCCACCTTTGTAAGTTATTTTGGGTGTGTTATGTATTTCATCAAGCATAACTGTAACAAATTTATCATTTTCAGGTAAATGTTTTAACTTTTCAGAAAGATAGCATTTATGACTATCGTTAATGCCAGGACTGTCGGTGCCTAATTTCATTTTTAAGCTATTTAAATAACGAGGAGTAGGTAAAGTCAACATATTGCTGTTTCGAATTTTTTGTAACCTCCAGCAAACGCAAAATTGATAGACGATCACAGCAAGGTATCTACTGAATATCTTATTCGTTTAGAAAAAACTAACAGGAGTTGACCTTTAGCAAACTTTAGTTTCCCAATCATAACTTCAGATTCATCTGATTGTGATTTATGCAACAGATTACAAGCTTTGTCAATAAAATCACCAGCTCTTTTAACGTTTTCTTCGGCTGTTATTACATTATTTTCTAAATCTAATGCAGCGTAACTAACATCAAGAAAAGAAAGTAATTTTTGTAAAGACGTCCAAGTATTACATGTGTTATTCTTATTTAAAATAGACCTAACAGTTGAACATTCGTTAACAATAAAGTTACCTTTAAATGCAGTAACAGAAAGATTTTCTTTAATAACTAAAGGACTAGAGATTTGAGGTATTTCCCCATCGAAATCTAGTTTAACAAAACAAATTTTGTCTATTTCACGCCATACTTTAAAATTAACAAACTCCTTTGTTTTTGTTGCATAGCAGGTTCTCAAATCTTCAAAGTTCTGTATTGTGTCTTTTTCAATTGCTTTTTGCCGTTTTCTTCTTTCCTTCTGTCTATTTCTAATTTTCTAGCTTGGGGGTCTTTTCGGGATGGTGTTAACGCGGTGTTGAAATATTTGGGTTGTTTTTCAAATATAGTCGGTTATGCATCTTTTGTTAATTTTATTCTCGTTCTTGGAAAAACTAATACAGTCCCATCGGGCTTGACTATTTTATCTTTGCAAATTATGAATTTTTCATCGAAATGTTTGACGCAAATTACTGTAGACTTATTTGGCACAAAAGTTTCCCGATGAATTGTTTTTAACCACTTAATTTTTCTTTCGTCATTTTTAGGAAAGTGAAAAATAGTAATCCGCTGGACAGTTGGACGGCATACCTAATGAAAATTTAAAACCAGATAAAATGTATTGAGTTTTAGGTCGAAGTGTTGTAATATCTGCATCAAACTAATGCTGAAAAGCAAATTATTGTGTATGGAAAGAATATCTACAGTTAATTAATAATACGTCTAACTACATCCTTTTTCATTCTTGCAAAATTGACACTGAATGCAGTGACTCTAAATGCAAATGCATGCAGGGGCACCCGACGGATCTGCTACAATGTTCACGTGCTCGCTGTGGAGGGGATATACATCCAGGCTCTAGACTGTCGACGGCTCCGGACATGGTTGTACTTACTTAAAAGTTGATATAAGTAACACTACTATTGCAGCCTAAAAATTTCGCACGGTTTGTTTGCCTTCTGTATGTATGGTTTTATCAAGTCAATTGTCGGTTGTACAACTGACATTCTACCTTCAAAACTTACAATGCCAAATCACGCTCTAAGCGAGGCTAAAAAAGGCTTTGCTATCGCAAAACTAGATGAGGGATTGGTCACTGCAACGTGTGGCCGATGAAGTTGGTTCCTGATGAAGCAGCATTTCTTAACATAACCTGAAAAAGCTAGTAATATGACAATATACTGTTTGAGGCTTTCGCGGTTACTCGAATTATTCTTCCTAACATAGAATTTCGGCTTAGACCGCGTAGTATTTGTAGATGAACACCCAGCATTCTCTGGCTTAATGTGCCTTGCACCTTGTGAACTCGAGAAAGAACCCGGGCTATGGCCATGCTCTTTGGTGGCTCGTGTCATTTGAGTATCTTGAGAACGAGGATGATTCTTTAATAGCGGATATTTCAACAATGGATGCAGTAATTATAGGCAACTTATATATTTTTGAAAAGAGAATTTTAAGTTCTATCCAATAAACATATAATATAATAATATAATATATTAAAAAAAGTATACAATAAGTCAAAACGATCACCCGTGATGCTCAATTGTTTCTTTAAGCAGCAAATTCAGACGGTTTGGATGATACCCTACAATTTTTATCTGAACAATTTTTTTCTATCTGGAATAACAAAGTCGCTAGAAGCTTATATCTCGACTTCTAACTGGATACAATTCAAGTCAGCAAACCCCTCTTGGTGGTTCTCGACCAACTCACAAGCTCGTTCTAGCTCTTAGGAACTTTTTTGCCTGATTGAACTGATATGCGGCACACAACACTCACTTCACTAATTCTATTTTCTTCGTAGTATTTTAGTAATCGAATTCAAATAACTTTGAATTATATATTTTTATAATAAGTGTGACTTGAAGTCAAACCAACAATTATTATTTTCTCACAATTAATGGTAATTTAACCCTTAACGTGAATATTTCTCGTAGATTCTGAATTCGAGTTATTTATTTTATATCGTTACTGAAAACAACCTTGTGGTTGCCCTTCTACCCCATCAGTCAAACATACAACTGTTATATCACATGCTATCCATTAGATATCTGGGTATAAATATTTAAATTAAATGTATCATACATCATCCTGCATGCTGCATTACAAAGGTCTTGCGAAACGTTAGTGAATATGGATGCACAAACAGCAAAAGGGCCAAATCTGCCTAAGTATCCTCGTTCTCAAGATACTTAAACAACACGAGCCACCAAAGAGCATGGCCATCGTGCGGGTTCTTGCTCGAGTTCACAAGGTGCAAGGGACATTAATCCAATGAATGCTGGGTGTTAATTCACAAATACTACGCGGGCTAAGCCGAAATTCTATCGAAGAAGAATAATATGACAATATCCCCAAAATATGAAAAATGACAAGTAGTCAGATAGTCAGATACACACTAAGCCACTATGAATAAAACCAAGTAACTAGATTAAGTACCGTGCAAAATTTTTTGCCGCGATAGTAAGTACTAGCACGAATTACTAGAAGTAACAATAGAAAATGTTTGGATTTTATACCCTTCTTCTTCTTAAGGTGCCGTCTCCCCTGGGAGGTTGGCTATCATCATGGCTATTCTGGTTTTTAACACTGCAGCTCTGAATAATTGCAGAGAAATACATCCGCACCATTCCCTCAAGTTCCTCAAACAAGATGTGCATCTTCTCCCTGGTGGTCAACTGCCTTCGATTTTTCCTTCTATGATCAGCCGCAGCATGTTATACAGGATGTTGAAAAAAAGGGTAAAATATTTTACTCACTTATAGATCTCATCAATACAAACAAAAATGCCCTAATAAACATGGGTCCGGAAACGCTTCGTTTCCGAAATACAGGGTGTTGAAAGTTCTTTTTTAATTCGTTTTTTTATGTTATCTAAAAACGCTTTGAGCGATTTAAATGAAATTTTTAGAGTTTATTTATAACTTTATGAGGTATCTTTTGGACCTATTGCAATTGATGTAGTTATTCCAGAGGCGTGCCCAGAGGGGCAAACAATTAGGTTTTTGCACAAAAAAATAACGCCCACGAGATTTTTTGCAATTTTTATATTTTTTTAATAAAGCAACTAAACATGCAACATTTTTGTCTCCTAAGATTTTTTCAGATCACGCTTCTTTTCAAGAAAAAAAAATAAAGCCGTATTTTTTGCACGTCTCTGAACCTATTGACAAAAACTAAAATGCTTCAATATCTAAAAACCCCTTAACCGATTTTAGTGAAACTTTGAAGGTTTACTAGTGCTATTAATGATCATGTTTTGGCACACTTAGATTTAAATTATTTATTCCAGGGGCGGCTGGGGGGGTTTTTTTTTGAAAACTTTAACACTCTGTATCTCAGAAACAAAGCATTTCCGGACCCATGTTTATTAGAACTTTTTTGTTTGTATTGAGGAGATCTATAAGTGAGTAAACCCTTTTTTTCAACACCCTGTATCTATCTCCCCGCATCACATGGCCAAAATACTCCAGTTTTCTAGTTTTAACTATGGTTAGTAAACCCCTTGCTTTATTGACCCGTCGTAAGACTTCTTCGTTAGTAACCCCTTGTGTCCAAGGTATTCTTAATATCCGCCGATAGATCCACATTTCGAAGGATTCTATTTTCTTCATTGTGGCCTTGTTGATAGTCCAGGCTTTTAGTCCATACGGCAATATGGAGGTCACATAACATTAGGCCAATCGGAGTCTAAGTTGTAAATTCAAGTTACGGTTGCTGTATAGTTGTCTCATTTTGAAGAAAGCGGTTTTGGCCAGTCCAATTCTGCTATTAATTTCTTTTGTCTGATCATGTTTGTCGTTAATCAATGTTCCAAGATATTTGTATTCGGAGACTTTCTCTATAGGTAGGTGTTGAATTTATATTGATGATTGGGCAACTCAATTGTGTTTTGGTTATTACCAAGTATTTGTTTTTTTTAAATAATCTTTAAGGGCCGGTTCTACAAACCAAGGATAAAGTTATTCGGGGAATAAATACCCTAGGAATGATTGCTGTAACAAAGGAAACTATGACAATTATACCTCGGATAGCTTATTCTAGGTATATACTTGCATTGTAGAACCGGCCCTAAGCCCTATTCATTGCTGGCCCGATTAATTTCTTGTAACATTGTCTGCAGATCGTTTATATTATGGGTTAAGAGTAATGTAGTCAGCATAGCGTATATTATTGACCGTTTTCGCATTGATTCTAATGCCTCCTACGTTAGTTGCGGGTGCTTCCTTGAATATCGCCTCTGAATAATAATTAACAAGAAGTGGAGACAGCACGCAACCTTGCCTTACTCCTCGTTTTATCTGCATATCTTCTGATGTTTTTCCGTCAGGGTTCATTGTCGGGGTTTGATGACAGTAAAGATTTTTTTATTATTCTGATATCTTGATTACATAATCTATGAATCCGAGGCATATCTCTTTATTCATCTCCAAGCACTTCTGTATTAAGATATTAACTGCAAATAGGGCTTCTGTAGTGCCCATTTCGTTTCGGAATCCGAATTGACGTTTGCTCATGTCAGATTCCAGTTTTTTGTGTATTCGCTTATGTATAATTTTGAGGAAGACCTTTAACGTGTTCTCACACTCATCAAGGTTATTGTTCGATGGTCTGAGCACTCTCTTGTGTTATCCTTCTTCGGAATCATTACAAATGTTGACCCAGCCAGTCCGTTGGTATGATGCCTGTTTCATATATGGTATTTAACAAATCTACCAGCACTTGAAGCTGTTTGTGTTCCATGAGTTTTATTTATTTATTTATTTATTTTATTTATTTATTTAATTCGCACTCAGCCAACAGCCGTTAGGCCAATTATAGGCGTCGCTGTGCAGTTATGAGGACTTCCAACCCCACTAACGACTGTCATGATGTTGTATGACCGCCGGGACCAACTATTTCCGTGATAGCCGTACCACGAGGCGCCGAGAAGTGCAGCCGTGGAACTCCCATCCAAGTTCTGACCAGAGACAGCGTTGCTTAACTCTGCTGATCGAACGTGGACGCTTGTTCAAGCTACACTCTGCGTTCATCTTCAAACAGTTCTTTGATATATTCTTCCCATCTCTTAAGTTTTTGGAAAGTATCTATGATAATATTTCCACCTATGTCTGTCTTTTATTAGGTTATAGTTTTTCTTTCTTCGCGTTCATGCAACTTCTTGAATCTTTTTGTGCATTTCAAAGGTATCGTATTTCTTCTCAAGTTCTTCTATCTCTTGACACCTGTCTTTCATATAGTTTTCTTTAGCTTCTATTACCATGTGTATTATTTGATAGTCTATTTGCCTATATTTTTCCCTGTCGATTCCTTTGTATTATTTTCTCTCTTTATACCCAATTACTAATTAACAAAATTATTTTTGATGCCGGCTTTATTTTAGTTGAGGTGTTGAAAATTACAAAGAAACCACTAGAAAAACTTCAAGAAATGAATACCGAAGTAAGTTCTGTTTTAAAATTAACAAAACTTTATTTGGAATGCCAAGACCAACAAAGAGAAAGAGTATTTCTGGCGGAGAATCTGTTATCACATTCAACTGCTGTAGCATTAAGACGCTAGAAATGCTCTCTGGAAAAACTGCATATAAATCTGCTTACGGCAAGAAGTGTCTTAAAGATCAACAACACCATGTATAAGATCAAACATTCGAAACTGTCCTTAAAATGCGTTGTTTTAATACAAAATTTGTGTTAAAATTGCAAATACGTTCGCTTGTTTCAAGATTTAAAAGAAGAATACAATACAGCTTATGTTTTCACCCATAAATTAAATCAGGAAGCATTGAAAAATCTCCTTTGCGAAATTCGCACTAAGAGTGGGCTAAATGATCATTCAACACCGTTAGATGCCTTAAATAGACTTAGAGACATAATTTTAGGTTGGTATTTGTTCCGGATTCTATCTTTTCTATTTAAAAATAGTTTTTCCTATTAATATATATTCCACTCCAACAATAAATTTAAAAAAACACAGATTGCGTTAAAACGTACACATCTAGATGAATATACTCATCTTATAAAGAAAGATCACTGTTACAACTTACCATATTGGATTAGTCACCTGTTTCGGTGACTTAACCGAACCGTCACAATAAGTAGAAGATAATATAAAACAATTGAAAATATAGTTCAAAAAATATTTTAGAGACAACGAGGGAAATATTGTTTTTGAAATTAATAAAAAAAATATTAAAGAATCTAAAATTGACACAGCAGTTGTAGTAAACGCCTTTATAAATCAACGCATTTTTATGAGAATACATTTCTTGAATATCCTACTTAAAGAAAACAAAAGACAAAACTATAAAAGAAAACGGGAAATAGACAACATTTAAAAAAATAAAAATCTTTCTACCCAAAGAAAATGTATGCATAATTTTGTGTGCAGCAATTGTTTTTTGTGCAGCTCTTGGAAGAATTTATTTTAACAAATCATTATTTGTATTAAATTACAGGGTGTTACGAAATTAAATTTATTATTCCACATCTATTAACGAGAGGGTGTTGATGGCGCACGTCACATTTAGTACAGTAAAATTAGACAAAAAAATGCCCAAACCCGGGAATCCAAAAAAAATAAGGTCTGGCTGTCACAAGTTGTTCATTACCCTTTGCTTTAAATGTGGTAAAAAGTCTCCCCCACCAGAGTGTCGGGTTTGGGAGGGGGAGGGGTGGCAAAGTGTTAAAAGAGTATGTTTTCTAAGTTTTTTACAAATATCTCGGAAAGCCTTCAGTTTACAGTCTATTGTATACACTTTTAAAGTACGTAAAATTTCCAACAAAATTTGTCTTATACACCTTTTTGCTGCGCCCAATAGTTTCGGAGATATGGAGGAGGTAAAATTTAGTTATTCAGTTATTCCGTCCTTCATGATGCTGAAGAGGGTCGTATGAATGGGCAGACTCGCATTATGGTCACGTTTGACCAACCACTCTTTGCCAAGACCCACGGAATGATAGCCAGTGCCCCTACCGATAGTTCCTTGAAATCACTGTTCATCCGTCATGGAGGGTTCCACTTTCTCCTTTCTTTTATAAGATCAGTAGGCCACATAATGACTGGATGTGGTTTGGAAGAGGTGTGGAAACAAGTTTATGCCAAAAACAGCATTCCATGATGAATGGGAAAGCATATTCCAGAGTTATCTGTGCTCTGTTCCTAACTCAAGAAGCCCTTATGACGGTTTTCATTGAGACACAGAATCCAAACGTCCACAAGGAAGAGTTGAAGGCACTCTATTCATCATTAATTTCGTGTGAAATGGGCCCTGATGAGATAGTGGAATAGGCTGCAGTCAAGTATTTGGTACGAACTGTGGAAGAGCAAGTAAAAAATTCCAAGGAGAGTGGTAAAACACAAAAATTGTGGATCAAATTTATTGAAATGGTGAATCTTATAAAGATGTTCATAAAAGCAGAATCAAGCAAAGATTTTTATCTCCATATCCACTACGTGCAGCAAATGCTGCTTTTATTTCATGTCACAGAGCACCTGAACTACGCTAAAACAACTCATTTGTACCTGCATGATTGTCTGCAGCGTTTGAGCACTCTGACTGACGGTGAATTTGAACAAAGGGTTTCTTCACCATTCGCCAAAGCGACAAATTTTGGTGCGGTGTTTGGACCGATATGACCATTGAACAAGTGTTAATGAGAGCGATGAAAACAAAAGGTGGTTTGATCGGTTGCAGATGGATTACTGCATCAACGATCGCTACGTGGGTGAAATCGATGTCTACAAGCCCAAGGATTGTTGAAGCAATTGAGAGATTTGCATCTGTTGATTCGGCTTCCTCAGAGCAATGCATAGAGTTACGTGATGCAAACCATAAACAAAATGCTTAGCACATACAGCTTTTCATTTCTTTGTTTCAATCCTTTTTCAAAACATCCTCAGCTGTCTTTCCTTTCCACAGGTAATTTGGCTGACTAGAAAACAAATTGTGATGACGCCCGTGATATTGGATTATCTGTAATACAAGAGATCGAAAATACACTGTCAAATAGTTAGCAGCCGTGAGGTTGTCAACATCCGCAATAACACCACTCACGTCAATCCCAAACAGCTGCTTCACCGTATGGTTGGTACTTTGAGGATGGATGAACAGTTAAAAGAAATATTTGGCTCTGAACTATGTACATATCCTCCCTCACTGTTCGATGAAGGTGGTCTGTTGAGAAAAGACACCAAATCTTCCATGCTGAAAGTGTTACCTTGTGGAGGGACTGCTCCACCTGATGATGAGATGACACAGGGGGTATTGTATGTTGTAGATGGAGGGCACCTCCTACATCGTGTTGTTTGGCAACGTTCCAGATGATATGCCAACAATATTGGTGACTACGTTTTGTCCCATTACGGAAATGCTGCCCTCGTGTTCAACGGTTACAGTGAACAGCTCAATACAAAAGATGAGGAACACCTGCGAAGGTCTCGCTCAGCTATCAACGTAGATGTGAAAGTAGAAGACCAATCCAAGTAATTTGTCATTTCTCTGTCTGCCTATGAGGATTTTTTGTGTTACATACCTACTTTAAGATACGAATTGTATACCTATTTCAGATGTAAGTAGGAACATGAATTTTATACATGAAATTTCTTTCTTATATTATCAAAATCTTTGATTTTTTTATTGATTCTATCTCCCCTCTGTGTAATAGTACACTTCAACAAAACAAAAGGAAACATAAAAAATTGCTGATTTCCAATAATTCGATAAGTTAAGCAACTTCGCTACAATTTCCGACGGAATAACTAAATTTTACCTCCTCCATATCTACGAAACTATTAGGCACAGCAAAAAATGTATAGGACAAATTTTGTTGGAAATTTAACGTACTTTAAAAGTTTATAGGGTACAATAAGCTTTAAACTGAAGGATTTCCGAGATATTTGCAAAACACTTTGAAAACATACTATTTTGACAATCCCCCTCCCCCCCCCCACAACCCAACGCTCTAGGGGCGGAAGCAAAGGCAAAGGCAAAGGGTGATGAACAACAGCCATTATGTGGCCTACTAATCCTATAAAAGAAAGGAGAAAGTGGAACCCTCCAAGCCGGATGAACAGTGATTTTAAGGAACTATCGGTAGGGGTACTGGCTACCATTCCGTGGGCCTTGGCAAAGAGTGGTTGGTCAAACGTGACCATAACGCGAGTCTACCCATTCATACAACCCTCTTCAGCATCATAAAGGACGGAATAACTGAATAACTAAATTTTACCCCCTCCTATCTCCGAAAATATTGGGTGCAGCAAAAAAGTGTATAAGACAAATGTTGTTGGAAATTTAACTTACTTTAAAAGTGTATAGAGTACAATAAGCTTTAAACTGAAGGATTTCCGAGATATTTGTAAAAAAACTTAGAAAACGTACTGTTTT
The DNA here is from genome assembly GCA_940337035.1 of Agriotes lineatus. Taxonomy (NCBI): domain Eukaryota; kingdom Metazoa; phylum Arthropoda; class Insecta; order Coleoptera; family Elateridae; genus Agriotes; species Agriotes lineatus. The sequence continues at coordinate 11,547 of CALNHX010007355.1, forward strand.
GACACCCCCCCCCCCTCCCACCCTCACCCACACCCGACGCTCTGGCGGCGGAGAATTTTTACCACATTTAGAACAAAGCGTAATGAACAACTTATGACAGTCAGACCTTAGTTTTTTTGGATTCCCTGGTTTGGAGCTAATTTTACTGTACTAATTCGGGAAATTGCACCGCTTGCCCTAAATCGCGCATTAACTGCTCAAAACAGGCTACACCCCGGCTATAATACTCAATGAGAATGGGCGGGGCCCTTCTAACGTGACGAACATTTAGGGGCAAGCGTGGCCACAAAAATAGGGTGTTACTCAATGATTATACGGGGTTAAAGGGCGCCACGAGCTTCAGTGTTACAATCCCCTCGTAGAAGCTCGAAGTACAAGGAGTTTGTGACACTTTACTAAGGCCGAGGTTTAAAGTGAAGTGGTGCAAACGGATATAAGGGCTTTAACGCCCTCGTGAATCGACCACCCAAAGCGCTGGGACTTACCTACCTCTCGCTTCCGGAATATGCTGTATAAAATTTACACAAATTCTGCCACTAGCGGCCTATGTACATAAAGCAAGTAATACACAAGTTCACAAGTTACATTAATAATTAAAGAAAACATGCAAATCCATTGGACGAAAAGAGGTCTATTTAATTCAAGAATAACAATCCATAGTTTTATGCAATTCGGGGGTTAATGGGTTAGTTAATTATAGCTCGTCCAAGAAGACGCGCTGCGGACACACCTTAAGGGAGCATGCCGCTGGTTTAATTACTGCGATCTCCTTGCTGAAGTTAGGCAAACGAGCACTTACAAGTTACTACGTCTGAAGGGCATACGCCGCTGGTTTAATTACAGCGTGCTACTTAATGCGATAAGGATAACAAGTACATACACGTCGATACGACTGAAGTGTGCACTATTACTAGCTCTAAGACGACGCTATTTTTAATTACCGGCGCACTGTCAATTCACACCGTTACGTCGGACAGTAAAAAACTAACACTTGTATATCTACAAACAGTGAAATACCTGATAGCTTCTCCTCTGGCAGCAGTCCCTCGCCTCTGGTTGTCGTTCACAAGGGCAGCCGTGAAGTCGGGGTGCTGGAGATGACGGCGCCAAAGGCCGTCCGAGAAATGGGGTTGCTGCAAGCGACCAGAAGGCCTCCGAAAAAGAAGGGGAAAGGTGCTTCGACAACATTAATTAATCCGTCAGGGACGATTAGTAGCCGGCATGGCCAGGCGATACGACGAGGGAATCAGCAGAACTGTATCGAGGTAGTAATCAAAGCGCCCGAAGGCATCATCTGGGCGAACACACACACACACACGCGCGCTCTACACTGATACGGTAGTCGGGGACGGGATTCAAATAGCGGAACAAAGTTATGCTTTAATCATGTGGCACGCGCACAAAAGAAACAACCGTTAGCCGCTCCACGGCCTTAGCCGTATGGGCGGCGTATACACCACACATCAAAAACGTGTTTTCTTCTAAAAATTCTGAACCACTCCTCAAAAAAACCAAGCCACGTTCCGGAATTAAGGGGAGAGAAAACGCATTTTTGCGCCAAAAACATCATACGATACGCACATGTTTTAACGTCTGGCCTGCTGCCAGAGGAGTCGGGATGAATACGTTCGCTCCCTCTCTTTCCTGCTCACACAGCTTACTCTTTTTAGCGAGGTATTTTGCGTGATCTTTAGGGTTGATGAAAAATACACGTGCGCTGGATTGCCGCCGACGCCGAGAAATGCTTGTGAACCGGCACATGTCTTGAAAACGTACATTTGTAAGGCGCGCGGCTGAAATTTGAAAGATGATGAGGGATTTTAAATACATCAAGGGAAAGATATAACAACATTTACAACCAAATCTTAACACCGGGAAGTTGTCCTTACAAGGGTGACTTTAATAGTTGTGCAAATAGTTTAACTGGTGACAGCGGACGGTAAAATAACATGATTAGTCCAATAATGTCTCATGCAAAAACTTTTTGTTTTCGGAAAAAACAGGTTAAAGTTTCTCTAAAAAAGTTTGAAAGCCACAGATAAGCTTAAATAAATGTAGTAATTAAAAACAAAATGAGCTTGTTTTTATTAATATTAATATTAACATTAGTGAAGTCAGTTACTGAATAAGCTTGGAATTCTTATCGCTCTATTAAAAACAAATATATAATCGTTTATTAAAATTCAGTAAAAATCTTTATTTTCAAAAGCAACTGGACTCTGTAAGAGGAAATTCTAAACAAATGTGGAAAAAATTAAAACAAATCATATAAATAAAGGAGAATGATCCAAACGTGTGTGTCCGTCACAATTGCAGACGCGATGTCCCCCATTTGTGTTTGCATGCATTTCGCTGTCGCCTCGATTTCGCGACCGGGGCGGAGCCCCGAAGCCCCCCTTGGAGAGTTGCGGAGCCCCGAGGGCTCCTTGGAGCGGAGAGGAGCCCCGAGGGCCCCCTTGGAGAGGGGCGGAAACCCAAAGCTCCGAGAGCCCCCTTGGAGAGGGGCGGAGCCCCGGGGGCTTCCTTCTTTGGTCAGCTGGACGGCAGGAGGTGGCAGGGGGAGACAGGGGTGGGGTGTGTAACAGAACAGAATGGCACAACGTAATAGGCCTAAAAATGGTGGTAAATTGAATAGAATAGACCGCGCAATAGCGCGCGCAGCGGTTTATTGAAATAAAGCCACTGCATACAAGGCGGAATTTGTGTAAAGGTGATTCATCAAAGCATCGAAAATGTTAATAGTGCAATAATGAACAGAATTGGTACCGATGGCGAAAATACTTTTTATTTTGAACCGATTACGATGGATAAATTGGAAAAAGTTATTTTACAAATGAATAATAAATCCAGTACGGATGGTATTAATTCTAAAGTAATTTTGGATGCTCTACCAGTAATAGGAAACCTAATGTTGAAAATCATCAATGAATCCTTTGAAAGCGGAAATTTTCCTGGAATTTGGAACAGCAACAGTAAGACCAATTCCAAAAGTAGTTGGAACAAAAAAGTGTTCAGAGTTTAGGCCGATTAATATGTGTCTGGTTTTCGCATAAATTTAGTGTTAGCGAACTGGAAAGAGGCTATGGAACTAGGCAAAAAAGTCGTTGCACTTTTTCTCGATTTGAAACGAGCTTTCGAAACTATCGAGACATTTATTACTGGAAAAAATGACAAAATACGGAATTCAGGGTACAGCATTACAGTGGTTCAAGAGTTATTTGTCTAAGCGGCATCAAATGACTAAATTTGAAAATGAAGAATCAGGGCCAAAAGAAGCAGCTTTAGGTGTCCCCCAGGGAACAATTTTGGGGCTTTTATTATTTATTTATTTACTGTACATTAATGATGTAAATTTATCTGTGAATAATTGTAAAATTAATTTATTTGCGGTCGGACATTGATATCTGTAGCCGACAGCAACGTCGAGTGTGCTAAAATTAAACTGAATAATGATATAAAACATGTGTCGACTTGGTTGAAATTAAATAAACTAAAATTAAACACAATAAAAACAAAAGCAATGATAATCAGTAGTGGACCACCAGTGCGTAATGTGGTAGCGAATGTAAGGGTAGATAATGTAGATATAGAATGTGTTACTAATATTAAATATCTAGGAGTTATAATTGACAATAAACAACATATTGACTATATTGTAACTAAAGCTGCGAAAAAGATAGGTTTCTTTGGTCGAATAAGTTCCAAATTGAACATTTTGTCAAAAATATTAATCTACAAGACAATTATAGTTCCACATTTTGAATATTGCACCAGCATATTATTTAATTTTTTTTTTATTTACACACTTGGCGCATACATTGCAACTAGTTAATAACTATCTAGCAATTTTATTTTAACAAATGCTTACTTAAGTCTAAGTTACCTTACATCTAAGCAAGTCTTGACGTTTGATGGATGTGTTCCCACTGGCGCACTCCACATATGGTTTAAAACACTCTTTTCACATGTTTTAGATTGCCCTTAATTCATTTCACTTCACTTACACTAGCTCGAAGGGTTTTAGTCTTTTTAGTCTACGAGTAAGCTGATTGTTGTCGAGTAGTTGTAGCACTTCGACATTCACATGTTCGTGTAGCCTAGTTTCGTGTTTTTTCGCGAACCGTTTGATTTCCTCATTGACCATAGGCACTTCGCTGTGTTAGCGTATGGAACTGTTTGCTGATTGATCTCTATGGGTAAGTAATCAATTCTTTTGTTGGTGAAGTTTGTGTGAGTAGACTTCGCCTCATTTAATTTAATCCTCAATTTCTTAGTCCAACTAGTGACGTTGTTGACGGCTGTTTGCAGTTTGTTTGTCGCTGCATCTATCTCGTTACTTGTAGCCAGCAATGCAGTGTCGTCAGCAAAAGTAGCTGTCTTCACTCCATCGCTCATAGGGATATCGCTGGTGTAGAGCAAGTACAAGATTGGTCCAAGGACACTACCTTGCGGTACTCCTGCCCCGATGTCTTTTAATTCTGAGTATTCTTCGCCGTATCTTACCCTGAAGTGACGGTCGGAGATGTATGATTTGAGAATCTGACTCATTTGCTTGGGTAGATTCTTTTCCAACTTATATTGTAGACCCCCGTGCCACACTTTATAATATATGCTTTATTGATATGTAATCAAAGGGTGAGGGGTCAGGAAGACCCTGTTCTTCCCCCCGCACCGGAAAATTTACAAAAATATTTTATGTATAAATAATTAATTAAATTAGCTGCGATAATACAAGTAAAGATAAAAATAGAAAACTAGTAGAGAGAACCATCTGAGACCAATCACATAAACCCTAACCGTCCATAATAAGCTGTTTAAATTTTCTTTTAAATAATTCAGGAGTAACTGACATTAATTCAACATTTTTAATACTATTCCAAAACTTTGCGAAATCATAACTAAAAGACCGTTTAAAAAACGTAGAGCTGAAGGAGGGGATAGACATCAGACCTCGGTTTCGTAAATTTAGATGATGAACATCTGTGCGGAAACTGATTTTATTATATAAATATGGAGGTGTCCGTTTATACAGAATTTTGTGATAGAAACACGCCCTATGCAACAGCCTTCTTCTACTCATATTCATCCAACCGGCCTCAAGTAACTTATGCGATATATGGTCGTATTTTCTAATGCCAAAAATCAAGCGAAGGCACGAGTTCTGTACTCTCTGGATCCTCATGGCATCATATGAATCCAGACAAGGGCCATACACAGTATCACAATAATGAAATTGTGACAGAACCATTGAGTCGCAGAGAATTGTTTTTAATTTAGTATTTAAAAAATGACGGCTAGAGTATAAAATTTTTAATTGGTAAAAAGCTCGACATATGAGGCTATCGACATGAGTTTTAAATCGCAACTTGGCGTCCATGTGAAGACCAAGGTTTTTTACACAGTCTTGTATTTGCAGAATATTATTACCAAGTTTAATAACTGTATTTTCCTGAGCTCTCTTTCTTAAATTATCTTTGCCAAAAATTATAACTGTCGACTTAACGGGGTTAATTTTAAGCGAGTGTTTATTGGATATATCTATTAGGCTATTTAAATCATTATTAATATGAGTTACTGCAGTATCTATTTGACTAAGTGAGAAAGAATAATAAATTTGAGTATCGTCCGCATAAAAGTGATAATTGCAATTTTTTATCGCTGTGAAAAAGTTACATGTATATATAGTATACAAAAGCGGTCCTAGAATAGATCCCTGTGGAATACCCCTATCAAGAGTTAAGGCATCAGACACAGCGCCCTCCAAAACAACCCTTTGGCTTCTGTTATTCAAGAAATTAGATATAAGGTCAATAGCACCAGCTTCAAAACCTATGAAACAGAGTAAGGCCTTAAGTGTATCATGGTTAAGCATATCAAAGGCCTTGGAGTAATCAAGTAAAACTAAAACAGTGATATTATTTCGATCAGTAGCAGTTATAATATTATCAATTATATGTGCTAACGCTGTGGTACAGCTAAAGCCAGGTCGGAATCCAGACTGTGCAATTGGTATAATATTATATTGATCTACATATAACCTAATCTGAGATTCAATAATTTTCTCCAAGACCTTTGACAACACAGGCAAAATGCTGATTGGCCTCAGATCCTTATAATCATTTGGCTTTATCAAAAGCTTGGGCTACGTCTAGAAATATTGCTGAACAAACTTCTTTTTCTTCTAAAGATTTTTCAATTACATCAGTGATGCGATGCACTTGGTCGATTGTTGAGTGCTTGTTTCGAAACCCGAATTGATGGTTCGGGATAAGTTGTTTCTCCTCAATAATTGGTTTGAGGCGTTTTAAGAGCAGCTTCTCAAACAATTTGGATACGATTGGTAGTAGCGAGATTGGTCGATATGATGTTTTCTCATTGGGTGGTTTTCCTGGTTTTGGTATCATAATAACTTCCGCTATCTTCCACTGCATCGGTACGTATTGTAATCGCAGAGCGGCGTTGAATAGGTGAGTAAGTTTCATTATGCCCTTTCTTGGCAGTTCTTTAAGCACTTGACCACTTATTAGATCGTAGCCTGGTGCTTTTTTGGCACTGAGGTTCTTTTGAATCTCTGTGGCAATTTCGTTCGGGGTTATTGGATCAATGACCCTATTTTCCCAGGTGTCTATCGCGGATAGCGGTTCGTTGTCATTATTTAATGCCACTGAAGGAGACTTACAAAGACTGCAAAAATTATAAAACAAATGTATGCGCATGGTTTTATCTTGTAATAAAAGAACATCGGTTTCTTTAATGTTGGAAACCTTACAGTGGCCTAGCATTAAGCAAATGATTTATTTTAATACGCTAGGTGTAATTTTTAAAATTATTAATAATAAACTGCCTAGTTATATGACTGAATTTATAGCATATAATAAGGATATTCAAAATTATAAGACTAGATTTGTAAATGACTTTAGATTTCCCTTAACAGCAAAATCATGTTCTCAAAAAGACTGATTCTATAATGGACTCAAATTATATAATGAAATGCCGAAAGAAACTAAACAGGCTGCTAATTTATATCAGTTGAAAAACTTTGTTCAAAATATATTAAATCTGTTTGTTAATAACAATATCTGTGTTTGTAAACATCTTAAGGATGAATAAACCAAACCAACAACTAATCTAATACCTAATAAATCTTATAAGCTTAATCCGAGTAAAGCATAAAATGCTTTGTGCTCGAATTCGGTCAGTTCATTTATTCACTAGTTATATCTAAGAAGAATTAGAAGAAAAAGAGACGCCTGGAGTATGTATGACCGTAACACTTTTTTTTTAAATTAGCTGCTATATAATTTAAAATAATATTAATCAATTACTAATGTAACGCCCCGTTTCAATTCCATTTCAATAGCACCTTCTTTCGAACCACCTTATATATAAATATTGCAGCAAAAGAACGCAGGTTTATCGCAGCAAGAGTCTGCCTTTAGAGATAAACACCTGCAGCTTTTCCTGTCGCAGTATGTTAGCGGACATTCGATTCCGACTAGGCCGCTGGAAAACAGTGGAATCGCTCGATTATTATTGATTTTTCACGAATCACGCCTTGCGGATCTAATTGTTGGGTAGGCTGAAGCTGTACTTGTTTTTAAACAAACGAAAGCCGCTAGCGCGTTGGTTCTTTGGAAACCTGCGCAAACAGCTTGGTAAGAATGCTCATCTAATTTTATCTTTGCGTACTAAATCCGATATTTAGGCTGGCTTCCCTGCGGCTTCTAATAAATGAAAACTGCCGCGGCGAAATTTTCTCCACAATCGGCCGTAAACATCGTTGGTCAAAATGCATGTTTTAGCTCAATTTCTCATACTAATTTCAATATTCAGGCCGGCTTTCACGAGGCTCCCATGAGGCTATCATGAGGCCTATTCAGTCTCCCGATTTTGCTTCTATACGTTAACCAGGAATTCCAGTATACCGCGCCGCCTCTTGTTGCTATTCGTTGTCTTCTTAACAGTAGCGACCTTGGAATTCTAAGGATTATGCAGCCAATTCCGGCTTAAATGACTTTTTAGATAAAATGCAACGCACCAGGATCTCCCCTGCCGATCACTGGATAATTGCAACAAACTAAATTGTAAGTATAAATGCCCTTCTCATAGTTTTCTTTGATCGACAAATACGCCAGTCGATAAGTCGTTTAAAATGGCTGTTAGCGGGAACAATTCCAGACAAGCCTGAATTAAATTTAATCTATTTCATTTCGTGTTAAGAAATATCTCTTAAAATTTCACCCCCTAGAAAGCCCGGATTTGGCCGCCATCTTGAAAAAAAGACAAAAAATGTTAATTTTTTTCATTATTTGTAAATATCTCGGTTAGTATCAACTTTAGCATGAAATACATGGTTATCAAAATTGAAGGAGGGTAAATTATGTACAGGAAATGTTTTATACGTTTTTCTCATGCGACTACCTGTTTGGAGATTATAGGCGTCGAAAGCTTAATATTCTAAGGGCATTTGCTAATTTTCTTATTGCAGGCATACTTGAAAACATGCACATGCTCTTATAGATTGTCAATGTAGTTTCGATGGCAATTAAACATAAGACCAGTACAATTACCTCTGGTAAAATGAGAAAAAATCAATCGAGAAGAACTGAGAAACAGTTAGAAGATTACTTTCAATACGAACTAGCTCCTTATTCACTTTCACTCTTCGATGAGATAGGAATGCGTGATACTAAAAAATCCCATTGAACACCAATTAGACTCTGAAAATACTCTTCGTGTGATAGAAGGGGATTTCTACTCTGCACAATAATTGTCTGGCATCAACAAGAATCTTATAGTACGATTTTGGATAAATACGTCGAATATGTAACAAGACATTACTCAACGAATGCAGTAATAGTTTTCGATGGATACCCGGAGGACTGCAGCATCCTCCAAACACCAACAAGACTGTTGAGCGACTACGTCGATTGGAGAGTGGTTCATCAGAGGAAATACATTTTAATGAAAAAATTATAGCAACTGTATCGCATGGGAAATTCTTGTCAAATGAGAGGAATAAATGTCGAATGATCTCGACCATGTGTAAACGATTCCCAAACGAAGGTTTCAGAGCCAAACAGGCCACCGAAGATGCTGCTACCTTTTTTGTTAACACTGCAATTGAAGAATCAAATCACTACAAATGGGTAATTATAATAAGGAAAGACAGTGATTTATTAGTAATTCTTACCGCCTTGAATGAGTCTCGCTCTAACATTTATTTTCTGAAGCCAGACAAGGGACATCGGAGCCGGATGTATGCACCCCATAATATAAATTTGGATGCTTCAATTGGAAACAACATTTTATTTCTACGCGCATTTAGTGGCTGTGATACTGTTTCCGCATTCTACAGGCAGGGGAAAATAAAGTTCGTTAAACTTTTGCAGAAAGAGAAAGACTTGCAGAAGGCTATTCAAATTTTCAAAGACCCTAGCGCGTCCCCAGAAGAAATAGATAAAGTGGGAGAACAATTCCTTCTTATTCTGTATAGATCACAACACTATGAATCATTGAACAGGTTATAGATACAAGTGTTTCGTACAATATATTAACAAAAGATTACCAATACCAAATCTAGCATCATTACCACCAACCAAATACGCAGCTCGCTTGCACTCGTTCCGTACTTAAAACCAAATTCAGCTATGGTATGGAAACGAAAAATCACCTTTAGAGTGGGGATGGAGAAATTCAAAGAATGGATTGATGTCCATTCTCACTGTACAAGACGCAGCTCCCCAAGAATTACTGAAATTCATTTCTTGTAAATGCGCCAAAGGTTGTAATGTATCTTGTAGCTGTCGCAAAGCAGGTTTGCATTGCTCAGTAATATGTGGTTTCTGCCAGGGCAAATCTTGTTTGAATACTGTGGACGTGATCGAATTAGATGACGATGACGACGACGAGGACTTGCATATCGATCTAGAACAATCAATAGAACAGTCATAAGATTATGAACCATATCCGGAACACGAGACAGATATTGTTGAAAGTCAAGGTGATATTGAATAACCACCAACATCAAAAAGGCAAAATAAAATTATGAGCAATCAACTTCAAAAAAAACTTAAAGTTAGCAAAGTTACCACCTAAAAAAACGCGCCGCGTACTATATCTCTAGGTGGTGTGGAAGCGAGTACAAAGTAATCGACATAATTTCTTTATATGAGTAATAGAAATCGTATATAGTACGAAAAAGAATTTTTTGTCGCATCGAACGTCAATAATAATAATTTTAAAAAATGGTATGATACACGCACACAACTTCCTTTTACAGTGATCTTATAATTAGCCAAAATTTGATTGTTAATCTTTAACTTTGTATCCCGAATCCGGGGCAAGTTGAGCATTGTACCGCCAGATGCAAGCACATAAAGCACCAGCCTCTACACCGCAAGGTAAAACGACGTTATCGATTATACATACATACATACAAGCATTTGTCAAAAATTTTAAAAAATTGCAATTTGTACAGAAACCGTACAAAATAGAGCGTTAGTTCAAGAGACAAATTTTCTCTAACATTTTAGCTGAATTCAAAACTGTAATAATATACTGGGTGTTCTATTTAAAATAGGAGTTAATAAAAAAATTGGAAAAGAAAACAAAAGAAACCCATTTTAGAGGTATTCGACTGGAAAATTACCTAGCTCACATCAATACACATTAAAAATTTAATAGAAATGTAAATTTTGAACAAAATCGTTAGAGACGTTTTTGAATAAATCCAAAAAAACTGAAAAATCACAAGAGTGAACACCTACTTCTGGTTATGCGATTTTCTTCAAAAGCTTGGTATCGCATCTAGATAGTACACAAAACTTATATATGAAGCTTCAACGCCATACATCTTTTCGTTTTGAGATATTCTGTTCACAGACAGACACACAGACAGACCAATGAACAAAAACATGTTTTTTGGGTTCAGGGGACTTTAAGATGTGAAGATCTGTTAAAAACTCAATTTCGAATTTTTGGGGTGAATCTAATACTTCTTTTATCGTAAAAGGAAGAACAAGCAAATGCTCGAAAAAAAATATATTTAGACGCCTATGAATTCGAAACAAGCAAATATATGACAAAAATGTAGAGAAAATTTTTTGTAGAGAATTTACTCTTCTTTAATTTTGATAACTACGTATTTTGCTCAAAAGTTGATACTAATCGAGATATTTACTAATATTAGGAAAACTATAAAAATGTACACCTTTTTTTAAGCATAGCGGTTAAATCCGGGCCTGTCAGGGGGTGCAAAATTAATATATATTTTCTTAGTCCCAACAGAACAGATTAAAATTTATTCCAGCTTGTCCGGAATTGTTCCCGCTATAATGTACTTGTCGACTGGCCTAAAAGGCAAATGCCGCAAATATATCAGTTCTTACTCTCTCTCCTCAGTCCTCTTACCCCACGGAAGGGTTTGGTGATATTATGTGACGGAGTCAATGGTTGCTTTCCATAACTGCCTATCTTGTGCCGATAGCGTAGCTTCATGTAAACTCTTCCCCACCAGGTTTTTCATTTGGTCCACCCATCTGGTGGGAGATCTTCCTCTGGGTCGACGGCCATCAATTTTACCCTGGACCATAAGTCCATTGTTTCGTGTCGGACAAAATATTGTTGTGGTTTCGATGTTATTTGTTGTGGATTTCTTACCGGAGTTTTGTTCCAATCCTTATGCAGCAGAGTGTGGTGCCATTAGTAACAGTTCTGGCACTTATTTGAATTGTAGCATTTTTCGTTTTCCTTGTGGACTAAACATCTCACACACACACGGGCAATGTGTGATCTTGTGGCTGCTGTTACAGATCCGACATTTGCCGATGCTTGCTTGATAACTTCTTACCGGCCATGGTTTTCTTGATGACTCCGATGCTTTTATTGGCTTTGCTACTTCCAGCTTCCGTTTCGAATCTTGAACCGCTTCAAGTGATTGGAATGTTTTTTCCAAAAATTTTAACATTTCTGCTAGATCCTGGATTTCTCAAGAGTTAGTCAACGACTGTTCACACAATTTCTTCGTTTCCTTGTCCAGCTTCTTGACCAGCAAATGTGCTATTATAGGTCACCATGTCTCTGTATTTACGCCCATGTTGGATATGGCGCGTAAACTTTCCATCGTCGTATCATGCAGCTGTTTCAGATTAGCTGCTGATTCGTAGTTTAAGTTGGGCAGCTCTAATATATTGTCTAAAAATTTCGAAAACAAAATTCTTTTGTTATTGTACCTGTTCGTCAGTACGTCCCATGCGGTTTCGTAATTAGCATCAGAGGCGTCGAGATGTTTTATTAATTTACTTGCCTCGCCTCTGAGGTAGGTCTTGAGGTACTGCATCTTCTCTGCCTTGCCTAATGTGGAAGGTTGTCCAATTTTCGTAACTTCCTTCAAAGATTGGCATGGTAATTTTCGGCAATAGGATGGCCAACTTTTCTCGTGGTCGTTGCTGCTCGCTTCTCGGGATGCTACTTATTTTATTAAATATTTGAGCTATTACCTGGTTATAACGCTCTCGCATCTGATTGTAAACTTCGTGCGTGAAGTAGTCCTCAGCGAATTCTTGCTCACATCCGAGGATATCCTTATGCAGGCTCGTGATGTTCTCCCACTGGTCGGAAATCTTGTTGGTTTTATACTCATAGAAAAATTTTGTCTGGACTTGTTCCAATGCTAAAATTGCATCGTCAAGTACCTCGCTAAATAACTGCATTTCAATTTCTTGCTTCTTGAGTCTGCCTACTTGTTCGATGGGGTTTTCCATTTTCTCGGTTTCTAGGCCGTTACTCTCCGGGTCTAGGACATTTCGCCGTCGCCATTTCGCCGTCGCCGTTTCGCCGTCGCCGTTTCGCCATTTCGCCGTCTGCCATTTCGCCGTCGCCACTTCGCCGCCGACCACTTCGCCGTCGCCGTTTCGCCGTCGACCATTTCGCCGTCAACTTGAAAGCGGAACAAAGACCGTGCAGCCAAATAATTATACTTTAATTTATTTTTATACTTTAATGTAATGCAACCTTTACTTTATTTATTTGGACATTAATTTATTAACTTAATAATATAATTGTACTCCGTTGCTGGAAGAAAATGCATAATAAGTTTAATCATTTCTATTGTACTTAAACAGCAAGTATACAGTAATATTTAAATTGTAAAGTCACATATATACAGGGTGGTTCAAATTTATTTCGGGAAACTTTAGGAATACACAGAACACTTCAAAATAAAGCGGAAAGCGTTAATCAACTTATATCGAAAGCGTATAATAAGCGAGATGTAAGTTGTTGAAGTTGCGTTAAAAAATCTGGTGTGATACACTCACGCAACTTCCTTTTACAGTGATCTTATAATTAGCCAAAAATTTGATTTTGAATTTTTAAGCATTTGTCAAAAATTTTCAAAAATCACAAATTCTACAAAAACGGTACAAAATAGAGCGTTAGTTGAAGAGATAAATTTTCTCTAAAAGTTTAAGCTGAATTCAAAAATGTAATAATATACCGGATGTGGGTGTTCTATTTCAAATAGGAGTTAATTAAAAAATAGAAGAAAAAACAAAAGAAACCCATTTCAGAAGTATTCAACTGGAAAATCACCTACCTCACATCAATACACAATAAAAATGTAAAGTTTGAAAAAAGAGCAGATCACTAAAATCATCATAACGGCCATACTACCTTAAAGGGAATTCTGTAAACCAAATCATTATAATGACCACCATGTGCAGGATAAAAGGATTAGCAAAAAGTAACAAGTATGCTCATTACCATCAACAACTAATCAGACGGTTTAATGCATATAAGAAGTGTAACTGTAATAACCTTTAACGTCCTCCTAATGGGAAATAAATGTGAATAATATTTTAAAGCTATTAGAGATTTCGAACATGTATCATTTAAAACATGTAAAACTTTGATTCCATGTTTTGCTTAGATATAGATAAGTGAAAAAGTGTTTTTTAAGTCGAAAATGTAAAATAGTCTACGGCGAAATGGCGACGGCGAAATGGCGACGGCGAAAAGGCGACGGCGAAACGGCGACGGCGAAATGGCAACGGCGAAACGGCGACGGCGAAACGGCGACGGCGAAATGGCGACGGCGAAAAGGCGACGGCGAAACGTCCCATTCCGTTACTCTCCTCGCTGGCTGGGTTTAATTTTTCCTGCCATTCGTGTATGTAATCTGTAATCACTTGATACCTTTCCTTCACTTGGCTGTAGAAATCCTTCTAAATGTACCTACTCGTGATCCGCTGGAAGTCGCTTTTGTAGCGCGATGTCACCGTTTTCGAATGCCTTCCAGAATCCTTCCAATTCATCTTCTCGCTTGGCTAGGTACATTCGATTTTTCCTGCTTCCGGAATCCTTTTTCATATTCGTGAGCAACTGGCACATTTTGTCCGCCAGCTGCTTCTGCTCCTTTATAATTGGTTCCAGCTTCTTTACTGGCGTTGGAACTAAACCTGGTTTAATAAGTACGTAGTATCTTACCACTTTTCAATTTCCCGATTTTCCAATTTCTTAGCGGGACGTATGCCGCTGAAGATTCTTCTCGCTGCACGGCGAAAGCCCTTGGAATCGTATTTCTTAGCAGGACGTATGCTGCTAACACTTATTCTCGCCCCTGTGGCGGGAATCCCTTTGTATTGAGTCGTAGGACGCTTCTCCTTGGCGACGGCTCAATTTGTACTTCTCCCCAATCTAATTACAGAAAAGTACATACCGATCTTGTTGCGAGTGCTCCAATATTTTTCCTACGGATATGACAGATCCGGTCCAGTTGCTTAATTTGCCCAGAGTTTTTTGGATCTGTTCCGCGTGCCACAGGACTCTTGATTGATGCACTAACTTCCGTTCGTCTGTTCCCAGTTGATTGATTTGATGAATCCAGTTGTTTCCTTCAATTATTCTTCTTCCTCCAAAGTCCGGCCCAGTTGCCCAAATAGCCCAAAATTTGGATCCGACTCGAAGGACCAATGTAAAATTACTAATGTTTCCGTCAATTATTCTTCTTCCTCCAAAGTCCGGTCCAGTTGCTCAAATAACCCGGCTCGAAGGACCAATGTAAAAAATAGCCAAGTCCTCTATGAAACTTAAAAATTTTTAGTTTGTAGAACCAGGTTATTTTCTTGACAGGAGATGGAGCTTATGTTTGTTGTTATAAGAGATAGCGTCGGGTGGTCGGGCCAAATCAACCCTTTACAGACAATTGTAGCCTTCGTCAATCACTATCAATGAATACACTCTCATTGCTAAAAGTATATTGAATTAAATGTAATATTACAGAGGTTATATACAGTAAATGTGTGTCCTGTTTTTTTAACCTATTATTAAAGACACGAGAGTATGCATTTAGTACATCGTAATTGTATACATTTTATTTGTAACTCAACCTACCGCCAGCGTAGGAGACCTCGATAGGCGAGTGCGGCGATCGCTTGCAGTCGAGGTCAATCCGGACCTCGGCAGTTGTCAGCTCCAGGAAACCCCTTGCCATAGGTTAGGTTAAGGGTAGTTTAAGGTAGTGGTAGCACACTAGTATGCACAATGGGCTCGGGAAAGTGGCCTAAGTGGTGTAGGACGTGCAATCCACAATCCAATCCACTGCCCGCGTAAACTGCACACCTTGTCAAAGTGATCGCTGTAATGTTTCGTAACATGACCTAGTGCGTTCGATAAAATTGCAAAGTCTGTTTATAAACACTTAATCCAGCACGCGTTACGCAGCTCTTGTGGCCTAGTTGTGTGCACTTTTGAGTTTACACAATTTCAGTTATGTTTACACCTTTTTCTTAGATTCATGATCAAACAAAAGTTTGAACAACACTAAAGAGCAAAAATTTATTTTTTTCTTCTTCTTCACGTACCAATCCGTTACCGGATGTTGGCGATCATTCTAACTATCATGACTTTATTCGTAGCTGCTTGGAAAAGTCATGTTGTTGTTGTCGAGAACCAGGTTCTTAGGTTTTTGAGACAGGATATACGCCTCCTACCCGGGACCCTCTTCCCTTCCATTTCTCCCAACAGAACTAACTGTAGTAATCTATGTCTCTGTTCATTCCTCATAACGCGTTATAGGTATTCGAATTTTCTTTGTTTAACTACTTTCATAATTTCCATAGATTTACCTAGTTGCTCTAATACCCTTTTGTTGGTGATATGTTGGGTCCATAATATTCGCAAAATGCGTCTATACAGCCACATCTTGATAGTTTCCAATTTTTGGTTTGATGTTTCTGTCACCGTCCAGGATTCCACGCTATACAGGAGAATGGGAAAGATGTAGCACCGGAGTAATCTAATCCTAGTTTTCAGACTTAATTCCCTGCATTTTAATAATTTCGACATTCTAATGATGAGGATACGGAAGCTCTGACCTTCCGCCTTGCAGGCAAAGCTCCTTCATGGGGCCTCACCATTATTATAATATTATTATTAATGAACGCCGTTCTTGCCTTTCCAATACGCCACCTTATTTCCAATGTGTGGTCCCACTGATCGTTAATTGTGCTGCCCAGGTAGTTGAGTGTTTCAACTAGTTCCACTCTTTTCTGATTAATAAGTAGTTGTCCTTGTGGTATAACGTTTTTAGTTACCACCATGTAGTTCGTTTTTGATATATTGATGTCGATACCAAATTCCTGACTACTTTGTCACACTTTGTTTGCTAATTCTTGTAGATCTTCCAGATTCTCTGCCAGTATTATGGTGTCATCGGCAAATCTTATGTTATTAATTCTCTCCCCGTTCACTTCTATTCCTTTCGATGTATTGAGTAGGAGTCTACTGAATATATCTCCAGAATAGATGTTGAATAAAAGCGATGATAAAATGCAGCCTGGTTGTACGGCGCGTTGGATTTCAGTGGCCTTGGATAACTCTCCTTTACGTTTGACTTATGCAGTTTGATTCCAGTAGATATTTTTGATAATGCGAAGTTCTTTATCGTCTATTCCGATTGTTCTCAGTATTTCGATAAGTTTATGGTGTTGTACCCTATCGAATGCTTTTGTGTAATCTATAAAGCATATGTGGACGTTGCAATTCACATCCCTACATCGTTGGATGAGAACCTGTATACAAAACAAGCCTTCTCGTGTTCCTGTTGCTCTTCTGAAACCAAACTGTGTAGGACAATATGTTGCTCACAACGTGCATATAGGCGTTGGTGTTTTTAAATTGCTGAAACAAGCAGGTATCTGTAATCTCAAATAAACCGCGTCCCATGGGCGTTGTGCATTTATGTCAATTGCGATAGCACAAGTGGTTATCCTGAGGTTGTAATTAAGCTATAATTAGCAATTTGTGACTTGAATACTTGGAAGTTAATTCTTATTTGTAGTTTATTTATTCATTTCATAGGCAGTGATCCTGAAAACTTAAATTAGTGTCACTTAGTCTAACGGCTCATGTATATAATTCATGTGTTACTGCGATTTTTGGGTTTAATTAAATGCCCTTATTGATGTTATTTGTTTGTGTTCTTTCCGCAACCTCTCTAGCTGTACGAGTCATATAGGTATGCAGCGAAGCACAAAAGGTAAGTGGCGTATTATTAATTAGCTAGTTTTGTTTTTTATATTGTGAGTAAGGACAGGGCACCCAAATTTTAATAATTCTACTGACCAAAGCATTTCTTTGCCTAGTCCTTACACCACGCCATATTCTGCCGAGAGTTAAAAGAGCTAGCCTAGACCTTGTCAACCCCTCGTTTAAGGGTGATACACTAACTCATATAAAATTCTAACCAACACTCTTAACGATAATAAAAAAAGTTACAGATAATTACAAATGCGGATTCAGGAAACAGATCAGTTTGCATCCTGTGACCAAATCTTCGTTTTGAACTACTAAGAGCAAGTAGCTACGGTACGCATATTATTATATTATTTTATACTTACATGTAACTGTAAACACAGCAGTGGAAATGGTCCCTGAAAATGTTAAATTTTAAACTGCAGGCAGAAACTTCAAAACGCTAGAAACTTCAACCAAACCACGTGGAACGTGTTTTGGTTTCGACGCCGCAGCCAATAATGAGATTTAGGAAGAACCACGCCACACGCCTAAATATTTTCAATTACAAGTGCAGAAATGTCACGCTTGCTTTTTAAGTTGGTCGAAATTTCTATATGCATCATAACCTCAAAAAGTTAATTAATGTCAATTCAAATTAGTTCTAATGATAAAGGTCGCAATCTTTGATCCTTTTAGTAATTATAATTAAAATATTATCGAGTGACCTTTGTAATATGTTATTTGGGTTGCCTGCTCCACTCATTTTTTTCGGTGCGTCAAGTATAGATATCTCGCTATAGGGTGCAAAGCTAGTTCGCGTCCGTAGTTGAAAGACACTCCACGTGCACCCTGGGTAATGCTAAAGAACTGGCACATCGGCGGGCAGACTATTCCCATCATCATCCTGCCACTAAGCACATGAGCGAGCGAGCGAAGAAGATGAACTCGCAACTAAATCCAAATCATAGATACGGCTCTTCTCAGAGGCCCCAGACTAGGAAAATCGGACCCTCAGTCCGAATTTACCGACTTAACATAGAAAGTATTAGCAAATCCAAAACAGAATATTTGTCTAAACTATTGACCGACAATAACATCGATGTCGTGGCCCTTCAGGAAACACACACCGTAAACGAGGAACCGTTCCGACGTAGAGGTACTATCCCAGGATACACAGCACTCGACACAAGCTACCATCATGCCTACGGGACCGCTACGTACGTAAAAAATACCATCAAAAACGCCCACCTAGTATCTACCAACGTCACAGATAATATCTACACCATCACCATAAAAGTCGAGTCACTCACAATAACTAACGTGTATAAACCGCCGGGGGTGACACGGCCTGCAACAGTTCTCCCAGTACATAACGATCCTGCAATCTACATTGGTGACTTCAACAGTCAC
This sequence comes from Agriotes lineatus, assembly GCA_940337035.1. Classification (NCBI taxonomy): domain Eukaryota; kingdom Metazoa; phylum Arthropoda; class Insecta; order Coleoptera; family Elateridae; genus Agriotes; species Agriotes lineatus. The sequence goes on from CALNHX010007355.1 coordinate 30,474, forward strand.
AGCACCGAATAGGGATAAAATAGCGAAGACGAGGCAGGCACTCAATTAACATCATGGGCTGAAAATAGCAATATACAACTCGTTTTCGACGCAAAGCAACCAGGCACGTTTAGATCTGCCGCCTGGGGCAGAGACTATAACCCCGACCTTTGATTTGTCACTAGAAGCGAAGCGAACCAACCGCTGGCAACACACAGAAAAGTGCTGCCCAGTTTCCCCCACAGCCAACACAAGCCTGTCCTAGTAACAATAGGAATACAAATACCAATCATTAGCTCTATACCCCAGCCCAAATGGAACTTCACCAAAACCGACTGGAACAAATTCCAAAACATCCTCGATAGCACCGTCCACTGGATCCCTCCAAAACCCCAAAACTATGACAGATTCTGCGGCGCAGTAATTTCTGCTGCAAAACAAAGCATTCCAAGATACCGAAAAGATTATATCCCAGGCTGGAGCGAAGACAGCGAAGCACTATACCAGGAATAGGTACCTAAACGACGGAGATCCACAACTCGCAGATGAAATACTACACAGCTTAGATACTACTCGCCTTAAAAAATGGTCCCAAACTGTAACTAGCATAGATTTCACGCATTCCAGCAGAAAGGCCTGGAGCCTCCTAAGAAAACTGGGGTCTGTCCGAATAGAACCAGCAGTAACCCCAGACCAGGTTTCCAATCATATCATCTCAACATCTAGAACTACTAGCAATAAAAAACATACAACGCTGATTTAAAAAAGAGCTGAGGCAACAAAAAAGGGGAAATACCGAAGAGTCAAACCTCACAAATCCCTTTTCACCAGAGGAGGTATCTAGCGCGATAAAAGAAATGAAGACTGGAAAAGCTCCCGGATACGACGGAATCCACCCAGAATTTTTGCTCCACAGTGGCGCTGTAGCTAGAAACTAGCTAGCAAAGTTCTACTCGGAAATCCTCCTCACTGGCAACCTACCGTCAAAACTAAAAGAATAAAAAATAATATCACTCCTTAAACCAGGTAAAGACAAAGATAAGCCAGAAAGCTACAGACCGATTGCCCTTCTCAGTTCGTATTACAAACTACTGGAAGGCTAATCCACAACCGCGTCGTCTGTTTGCTGTTTGCTAAATATATCGAATTGTAACTCGTGGCAGTTTCGCACTTGAGCCATCCCAATGTATTTGCAGTCAAGTTTGTTGTGTGTCATTTAGGTTAACGTGTTCGAATCCTTAACCAACTAACCTCTTTGATTATCTTAACTAGTCAATTTCATGTCCATTGTCACCTACATATATTTTATTTATTCCAATAGAGTTCAGTGTCAAGTACTTGTTTTTCATTTGTGTTCTTGTTACTTGCATGCGTTTTATGTGTATGTTACAGTTGTAAGGAGTTGAACAGCTGCTTATTTAAGTTATTGTTGTAAGGTAAGTCGATACTGTATGTAACTCGCCGACCGAACTCTGCCAAGGAAGAGTAGCAAGGTGACTTTACTCACTTCCATTTTCAAAGTAATCTCACCTCTGTTGCGGTTGTTGTTTCCCGATTTACTCAAAAAAATTGTGGCGTTCCGTTATTTTAACATCATTTACCTTTCGTATCGGAGTACAGCCCTAACTCGAAGGTCGTAAAGAACCCGCTCACGCGGCTGAGTTTTAGCTGGAGCAACCCTTCCTGTTGCCGCCATCTTAACAGGGTTGGGGCCTTGTATTCTCGGTTTATTTCCCGATCATGTTGTTTTTTGTACGATTAACTTGATAAGAGGCTTCCACGAATGGGGCCCCCAATTAATCCACTGCGAGTTCCGGTTCAATGGGATTGCCGGGAACTGCCACTTAATAACCCTAACTTGGGTTCAGTTAGTTGTTGGAGTGAAACAAGACTTAAAAAACACGAGTATATTGAGTAACAACGATTACAAACGTCACTGATGGACCGATGGTTTTTTACAAAAGCTTCAACTGTTGTGACACGCTTGGATTGGCCACGCGAAAATAGCGAATTGCGCGTAACCGTAACACAAAACAACCTGGAAACGACTTTACCAGGGAGTTAGACCGAAACGCAAACTAGCACAAAGCATAGCTGAACTTGCTTCCTCGAGGCTCTGAATCTAACTAACTCTGAATTTACAACGAGGCGAACTCGCCAATTCAAGGAGGGGCAAGCTCAAACACTATTGGCTGAGGCGATCCTGCGTAGCCAATCGGAGCGTCGCACGTAGGAATAAATACTTATTCTAAAAATCTTAATGCTAAGCTCTCTCAATGAGGCAATTGAAAGAAATCCATAAACCCATGATTCCCAAATATGCTAAGTCGGCTTAAGTTCTATTAGAAAATGTATCCATCCGCTTAAAAGCCATTAAGGGAAGCTTACAAATTCCTTTCCAACATTAACAGAGGCAAACAAATACGGCAAGATGCAAACTTGACTTTACCACGACCTTTGAATGAGATAAAACAGTTATGACTTGAATTACGTGATTAATTATAATCAAAAAGGTTTTGATGCACGCATCTGTGTGAATCAAACATGCCGCCCCCGAAGTGCCGAATATGGCACGACGTGATTAAATCCCAAAATTAAACTGAAATCTAACACTACCAAATAATTAAATGCATAACAAGAACTAAGGACAGATGATAATCCAAGAGCCTTACAGATAACTTACAACTAGCATGAATACAAGCAAAGAAACAACTAAACCTAGCAAAATGTTCAATTAGCGAAAACTACCAACTAAGAGCAAAGTCAATGTTTATTGCCCTTGATCGCAATGATCGTCTTTGGGTAGGATGTACACTTTACGCACCGAGCGTTTCAGGAGATTCCCTCGGGAATCTCGCACCTGCACCACACGCACAACACCATCCGCTCCTGGATATGTGGCCGAGATGATTGCCAGTGGCCAACGGTAGCTTGGAGATGCCTCGTCGTGGACGAGTACCACGTCGCCCACCTGGGGGGCTAGAGACGTGCTGGAGGACTTCCACTTAGGCCGGCGCTGCAGGAGGTGGAGGTAGTCCCGGGACCAACGATCCCATAACTGCTGAGACAGCCGCTGGACCAGCCCATAGCGGCTGAGACGATTTTCCGGTATGCCCTGGAGTTGGGCTTGCGGAAACGAAGTCAGCTTCCGACCGATCAAGAAGTGGGCAGGAGTAAGGACTTCGGGGAATGAGGCGTCGGTAGGGAGAACACAGAGTGGGCGGGAATTTAGTATCGCCTCCACTTGAGTCAGCATGGTGTAATACTCAACGAAAGTTAACTTTGCATTGCAAGATATTCGCCTTAAATAATATTTCAATGACTTTACCCCCGCTTCCCAGATGCCGCCAAAGTGCGGAGAGCGTGCCGGAATAAAATTCCACTTAATGTTATGTTTCGACAATTCTTCCCTTATGCATTGCTCACTAGAGCCTGACAGGATATTTTTTAACTCCGATAGCTGATTTCTGGCACCGGTGAAACTGGAATAGCGCCTGAAAAGTTCAAATTCTGGGACGCGATGGTGAAGAGTGGCCACTACTGGGCGCGACTCTTGGGCTGCTAGCTCACCCGAATCAATTTTAACGGGCTGGGGTTTTAAGTCCGCCTGTGACAAAAATTCTGGCCCGTGCCACCACAAGCGTGAGTTGAGTAACTCCTGGGGTAACATTCCCCTGCTAATTATATCGGACGGGTTGCAATTTGTACGCACGTGAAACCATTCTTCCCTATTGCTTAGTTCGTGAATCTCGGACACCCGGTTCGCGACGAACGTCTTCCAATTACTCGCATCCTTATTTATCCAGTGCAGAGTTATGGTGGAGTCCGACCAATAGTACACGCGGTCAAATTTAAATGCGGAGGAATCGAGTATAGTTTTAATCAAACGAGCCAACAGTAAGGCTGCGCAAAGCTCCAAACGAGGCAAGGATATTGTTTTTAATGGAGCGACCCTTGACTTAGCACAAAGCAAATTGGTGGTGACATTACCGCGCGCGTCAACGCAACGTATATACACGGCGCACCCGTAGGCTACAGAACTCGCGTCCGCAAATCCGTGGAGATTTATCGAATTTATGTCATCGCAAATCACCCGTCTCGGAATTGCCAACGAGCCCAAAGAGCGTAATGAAGAATGGAGTTCGTCGTATCTGGAGCGCATCTCCATGGGCACCGTTTCGTCCCATGACAACTTCAACTGCCAAAGCCGTTGCACGAGAAGTTTCAAAGTTAGAACGCTTGGACCAAGTAGTCCCAAGGGATCGAATATTTGAGCCATACTAGAGAGTATAGCCCGCTTGGTAACTGATTTGCAACAGCTAGGGTTTACTCTGTAACTTAGCACGTCCCGCCGAGTATCCCAAAAAATGCCGAGAGTTTTCTCCGTGGCGTCTTCCGTCAAAGAAATGGGCTCCATGCTGCCGCGATCTACACCAATGGCGCTAGCTACTTCACTGTCGTTGGATGCCCACTTTCGCAATTCAAACCCGTACCCCGACAAAGCGCTACTAATTTCGAATTGCGTTTTTATGGCTTCCGCCCTATTTTCAAAACCAGTCAGTAGGTCATCTACATAAAAATCCCGGCTAATTCTTAATGAGGCCTCTGGAAGCGATGCTTCGATTTCCTGGGCGATTTGTATCAAGCACCTAGTTGCTAGGTACGAGGCTGATTTAGTACCGTAGGTGACCGTTAATAATTTGAAGCATTTTACCGCTGAGGTTTTGTCGTCACGCCATAAAATTAATTGGTATTGCGTCTGCGAGGGGTCCACGAGAATTTGCCTATACATTTTGGCGCAATCTGCTTTCAGCACGTACTTGAATTGCCTAAAGCGACAAAGAATTGCAAACAACGACTGCTGGACCACTGGGCCCTTATGTTGAAGGTCGTTAAGCGATACTCCGGAGGAGGACGCACAACTGCCGTCAAAAACAACGCGATGTTTGGTCGTTGAACTGTCCTCCTTTATGACTGGCAAATGTGGTAAATAAAACCTAGGATGAGGAAGGCTCGCTTCGTCGTCCACCTTGCTCAAGTGACCAAGCGACTCGTATTCTTTGAGAAATGCGGAATACGCGGTTTTCAACTCGGGATTTTTTGACAATTTGTTTTCTAATGAATAGAAACGCTTTAACGCTATACCGCGCGAGTCTCCCAGCGATGGAGCATCTTTCCTGAAAGGTATGCTAACGATGAACCTACGCGGCTCCGACGACGCCCGTTTCGTAGTCGATTGAAAATGGTCTTCGCAAAATTTGTCATCAGCAGAGAGTCGGCCTGATGAACCGTAAGCCCCCTCGATTTCCCAAAATCTCTGAATGCCGTGCTCGATGCCGGCTACACTTAAATGAACTCTATTTGAAAGCATGAGCGCTCGATTTTCGATGTTCATGTTTCCGCCTAAAACCCAACCAAAAAGAGTTTTTGTTAAGAATGGCTTCTCTGGGCCCAATTTCACCTGTCCCTGACAGAGCACTTGCCAAAAGACATTCGCGCCTAATAAAAGATCAATCTTTCCCGGTGTATTACAATCTGAATCGGCTAGCACAATGTTTGGTGGGATCTTCAAATCCCTCAACGAGAAAGAAAGGGCCGGCAGAGGGTCCGTAATTTTGTCTAACACAATACAGCTCAAAATGTCCTCGTATTTCCCGTTACGGGAGCGGATTCGAACGTTTGCTCTGAATTCAGCGTTCAGAGCCCTGGCACCAACACCCGACAGTGAGGTGATATTACCTCGTTTCTCAATTTTCAAATTTTGACACAAGTCGGCGCTAACTAAGTTAAGTTGGGATCCGGGGTCCAAAAGAGCTTTTGCCCGGGAAAATGACCCGGAGGATCCTTCTACGAATACGCTAACCGTGGACAATAAAACTTGCGCTGGCGCCGCGATTGCAGGACGGCTACAAGCTGCTGAAACGGATGCGACGGGTGCCTCGCTCGGGGAGACGGCCCCGACCTCCCGTGCGTCACTGCTGGATTCTGGCGGTCCAGGACGCGGCGACGAAGTATTTTCGTGCGCGTCGCGCTTTGGACGCAAACACAGTAAAGTATGGTGCTTTTTTCTGCATACGCGGCATCTCGACGATGTGCATTTTACCACGAAATGTCCGGGCTTGAGACAATTGTTGCATAATTTCAAACGACGCGCCTCTTCGATACGAGCTTTTACCGACAATTTTGAGAATGATTCGCAAGCGCTAATCGAATGATTACTATTTTTGCAAAAATCACAAGAGTGATTACCTTGCTCTCTGGCTACATGAGCGCGTGCATGACTTTTTTGCTCGGATCCCTGATTTCCCAAACTCGAACCTATTTTCGCAGCTTCCAGCGAACCTAATAAGTGACTTTTGCTCTCTAAAAAATCTAACAACTCTCGCAAAGTAGGAAATTGTCCGGCATGTTTGCATAATTCCCAGTCAGTCTGCATTGCTGAGCTGAGCTTCGAAACTATGATATGTATTAGTATGGTGTCGACTGTGGGTTCCCCGTACGCCTTTAAAATTTCCAAAATTCTAACTACACTATCGAGCAGCCTTTGAACAGACGAATGTGAATCCTTTTTTACGTTCTCTAAACTGAATAACGCATTTATGTTTGATTTTACGATCAGTTTCTTATTTTCAAATCGCTTGACTAGAATGTCCCAAGCAATGGTATAGTTATCGTTGGTAACTTTTAACGACGAGATTGAACTAGCAGCTTCTGCCTTAAGGGAAGAAATCAAATAGTAAAATTTCTGAACGTTGGTCAAATTAACGTTGTTATGAATAAGCGACGTAAAGGAGTCATGAAATTGAACCCAATTCTCGAATTTCCCCGAAAAGGAAGGCAAATCTAAGGGTGGTAATCTTAATCCAGCGAGCTCTCCTGAAGGGCCACTTTGCGAAGAATTTTGACCTACATTCGGTTTTATACCCGAACTGATCTTATTTTTTGATAAGAATTCCTTTACTGCGCTACTAATCTCGCTAAAATGAGTCATAAAAGAGTCAAATTCATTGAAAAGTTCATCAAAGTTTTCAGCGTCGGCCTCCATTAGGCCCTCCATTGACTTCTTATACTCATCCAACAAATTTTGGAAACAACTAAACTCTTCTGACAAGTTGCCGACCTCGTGAGCCTTCACGGGGCTGGACGAAGAAATTCTATGAAATAGAGTTTTGAAACGATCTACTTGGGCTTTTATGAATTTGCAACGAGTGGTTAAAGTGCGAGTTTCCGACATGACCGCTGATGTCGAACGAGTTTCCACCATGACTGACACAAGCAAAAAACAGTACTAAACGAAGGTGTAATGGAAAAGGACTTACTTTTGATTTGAGAACGTAGTAACTTCTTGACGAACAGAAAACCAACCCGCTGCCGATCGCTGCCGCTTGACGTGGGACCTGGACTCGGTGTAAGCTCTCGATGGTTGAATTTCCTGGTGTTGGCGAAGCTTCTTGACGCTCTCCGACGAAACGATGTTGGAGCAATTGCATCCACCAGCTACTGGAAACTTGTACACTCGCGTTTTTTAGCTTCTTCCACATCCGGCTCGAAGGACCAATGTTTTTTGTACGATTAACTTGATAAGAGGCTTCCACGAATGGGGCCCCCAATTAATCCACTGCGAGTTCCGGTTCAATGGGATTGCCGGGAACTGCCACTTAATAACCCTAACTTGGGTTCAGTTAGTTGTTGGAGTGAAACAAGACTTAAAAAACACGAGTATATTGAGTAACAACGATTACAAACGTCACTGATGGACCGATGGTTTTTTACAAAAGCTTCAACTGTTGTGACACGCTTGGATTGGCCACGCGAAAATAGCGAATTGCGCGTAACCGTAACACAAAACAACCTGGAAACGACTTTACCAGGGAGTTAGACCGAAACGCAAACTAGCACAAAGCATAGCTGAACTTGCTTCCTCGAGGCTCTGAATCTAACTAACTCTGAATTTACAACGAGGCGAACTCGCCAATTCAAGGAGGGGCAAGCTCAAACACTATTGGCTGAGGCGATCCTGCGTAGCCAATCGGAGCGTCGCACGTTATTTAGGAAAAATGCTTATTCTAAGAAACCTTAATGCTAAGCTCTCTCAATGAGGCAATTGAACGAAATCCATAAACCCATGATTCCCAAATATGCTAAGTCGGCTTAAGTTCTATTAGAAAATGTATCCATCCGCTTAAAAGCCATTAAGGGAAGCTTACAAATTCCTTTCCAACATTAACAGAGGCAAACAAATACGGCAAGATGCAAACTTGACTTTACCACGACCTTTGAATGAGATAAAACAGTTATGACTTGAATTACGTGATTAATTATAATCAAAAAGGTTTTGATGCACGCATCTGTGTGAATCAAACACATGTCGTCTTATCGTGTCGTGGATAGCAAGTCCGGCTCTCAAGCGTATGATTTTATTGTGCACACTTGTGGGGCTGGATTGCTATGTCGTTGTAACGTTTTCGTGCTGTAACATGTTGACAATTGCCAACCATTAATAGATGTTGTAAAACATACTTCCTTCGATTTTATAACTAGCCGTTAAATATTTAAAAGTATCTCTAAAAAATGCTGAAGTTTTTTAAGAAATCGTAATCGTCCGAACATATAGTTGTTGGGGCTCGTTAAATCACGTTAGCTAACGTAATTTGTGACCTTAGATTGGGACTAGTTGTTTTTCCGTTTGGTCAAGCTTAGTAATACGCCCCGAGTCGCTGTCCATGGTACTCTGGACAGGTTTCAACATTTGGCATGAGTGTCTCTACTTGTTTGATTTATGTAGTATGTCAAAAATTAATAAAATCCAAATTAGAGCGGCGATGCTCACGCGTCAGCGGGTAAATGAATCTGGCTATTATTTTCTGAGGTTTTTAGGCGCTTGCTGGCGGCGGCGCCTGTGTGCAACGCGCACTCGTACACACTACCAGCCGGGCGTGGGTATAAGTACACAAAGAATCATTGAAAATGAACAGGGCTATGCAACTAACATTATAGTAGTTGATTACGTTTTCTAAATTCCCCTTGTCTCTAAAGTAGAATCGTGTTGTTCTAACTCCCTACCCATCGTAATAATAAAATAACGTTGCACGTAATTGCAAAAACGTCGGTTAAGTCAATTTGAAATGTATACCCCTGTTCATTTTCAATGATCGCAAGTGTAGATATAAATGTGCACTTTTTGTGTCATACACACACTAGATTAGAGAGATTGTAGCACGTTTTATACATTACGCATAACGCAACCGGAACGAAAGTGAAAGTTTATATCTTAGGTATCATGACCAAAAGTACTAGCGATGAGTCGTTCCGCACGGAACGGTATTTTTTAGCAACATACCGGAACGTTCCTAACATAGGATGAACGCGTTATTTTGGAACGACGGAATAAAACTGAAACGATAAAAACGATAAGAACGCAACACAAACAGACAGTGTTTTAGTGTTGTTCGTTGCGCGTCGCTGCTCGGAACTAATCACGATTCCCGTTCCACGTTCCATCCTCCCGGTTCCGCAAGGAAAGACGGAACTGGGAACGCTTCTTTCACGTTATATTTTTTCATTGATAGAAACGCATAATTGTAAAATATTATAAATGCTAATTTTATTGTAAAATGTATAACGAAAAATTTATTAATTTTTCAGTATAATAATAGTCGTTATTTACTGATAGAACTAAAAATAAGAACAGTTTAAAATTTTGTTATAAATAGGAATTTCATCAAGGCATGAATATAAGAGTTTCACTAAAGGAATCTAACAAGTTTATTTTTTAAAAACAAATGTACATGTTTCTCAATCTCACTGATATTTCTTTAGGTACAAGAATATTATAACAATACTTCAAATGAATTTTTAAAAACACCTTATTAATATGTCGCTAATAAAATAATAATAAACGGTCTAGAATGACGTCGTAGCCAGTAATGTCATTTGGTTCCCTCGTTCCGGAAGAACGTTATTTTGGAACGGTATTTCTTCGGAACGAGAACGTGTGGAACGTTCCACCTAACGTATCGTTCCACCCATCTATAAAAAGTACAACTTTACAACCGGCAAATGGTAAGTAACTCTCGGCGCTAAAGTAACTTTACGGCCCGGGGGTCTGTAAAGTAGACGAAACGCCCGGCTGGCTGTAAAAAGCAGAGCGCCCAGAGTGTGCAGATATTCCCAAGAACAAATCATTCCGATAATGCATGTAAGCCAAGTTGTGCGTAAAACCTTGTACGTACCTCGCGCCGAAAGGATTATACCCTTAGACGAATAGACTCTCTGCTACACATGGTGCCTCAAACTTCATCCGCGGGAATAAACTTTCATTTTTGGCCGTCTATACGTAAATAACTAGTTGTGTAATTTATTTGGAGTGTCCTCTGGATCCTGTAAAAGTTTGGCTAGCGCTTCCGCTCAGGTAAAATAGTGCGTCGAAGTTGGTGGTTTCCGAAGGAGTTTTGGACGAGCAGGCAGCGTAGTTGAAGCCTGAGGCGAGTGTGAACGAGGACGGGGCAAAAGATTGAGTTGTGCAGTATAGTAGCTGAGAAAGCCACTGGTGGCAATAATGCGAGGTGTGTGGGCCATTACTTACTGCGAGGTTCTTTGGTGCCCTATAATCCATCGCAGAAGCAGCAAAACAGGTCAAGAAAGTGATTCTAGAAAGCATTATTCTTAAAATTGTGAAGTGGCGTCTATTTTATATCAACTTCCGGTAAGAGCATCCCATAAGTGTTTTGTGGCGTTTATTTACTTCCGCTTTTGTTGTCGCCAAGGAAACGCGTAATGACGTAGAACTGAACTGTTTCTTGAAGAAAAGTGAATTTGTTTGGCACAATTTGTGAGGTTGGAACGCCACATTTTCTACTTGAGTCCCATTAACTGTTATGTCCGCATAGAAACGATACCACTGGTTAAATGCGTATTATTCAAAGTTTTTACAAAAGGACCTAAATATTGAACTTGATAGCAAATGTATTTGAATTAATTAGATATTATTTAATAATACTTGCTAGGATGTAGAGACCCGACCCATGAGATAATAGTCATTTCAATAATTTTTATTACATTTATTTGTTTAACTAAGTTACACACAGGACAGTATATTGTAAAAATAAAACGTACAGTTCTACCTTATGATTATTAGATAGTTATATTAATCCATGTATATTCAACTAATACAAACAATACCTAATTACACGAATACTTACGATCACTAAAAATGTAATCTGATGGACAGTTACCAACATATAAAAGTAAAGTATGATCAAAAATTAATCTCATCTAGTTTGGCTATGAAATAAATTGCTGCCTTTAAAACTGGGTCAAATATACAGGGTGGTGCACGTACCTTGTCCGCTGCTGTAGTTAATTTATGCAACCCAAATTACATATATCATAGCTACTAAGAATACATAAACATTAAAAATCGTATTAGCAATCATGGTTACCTTACTGATAAGACAGATAGTCAGCAAACGTCAAATGTGATTGAATTGTTGCATAACTTTGCTACTGCACTGGACAAGTTACGTGCACCACCCTGTATTTTACTTTTAGGTTAGATTTAACATGAAGTGTCTATTCGACCGGCGCACACAGGGCCAGATTGCCAATTTACGATGTCAAAAATAAAGTGTAGGTTTTTATTTATTTTCTGACTTGGTAATGATGTATTATAACTGCGCAAAGGTAGAAATGCTGTTTTGAAGAAATACTATTAACTATAAAAAAGAAAAATCTTTATTTAAAGTAATATATAAAAAAGTACTTAAATTCGAATTCTATGCTACCTACTGATCATCATCGTCCTCATAATTATCGGAGTCTTGATAATCTATGTCAACCTCTTCGCTACATAAATATGTAGGCATCCGCAACATTCCTACAACAACGCCATTAAATGCCTCTCCTCGTTTCTTGGGATTTTCCCTGTGACTAGTCACGATAGGATCCGAAGATATAACCATCCAGTGAAGAATATCCATATTAGTATTTATTCTGGACGTTTTTCGAGAGTGATATTGTCGCAATTTCTTGTAATTTTTGTGACTTGCTTCTATCACAGCTTCTGAAAATTGACCTACGGGCAATGCCAGAGATTTAACAATGTCAGCACCGTGAATTAATAATTTATGTACACTTGCACTCATTTTGTACCATCCATATAAATTGATCGCCATTTCAGCTGTGACCATGCAATATGTCCTGAATTTCTCTTCCTCTATGTAATGTCCGCAGGAAATGACACACAAAATATTTGAAAATCTTTCAATTAATTCTTTGGACACACCTGTGATTTGAGAAACCAGTACCGGGTTTTTAAAAAAATTTCTCGCTGTGTTTCCATCGTTACTGTTCCCCCCTCCTTGTTTTGGTTGATCCACGACAAGTCCCATTTCTTTATAAAAATCTTTGCATATTTTATTTTTTCGCTCTTTCACTTTATCCTGTGCTTCTTTGCCTCTAGCTTGCCATTGCTGCAACTCCAATTTATAAGATATATGCAATAAATATTCGAAGCATCGGAGATGAGCATGTAAAACAGAAATACCAAATTTGTATGTGTCTTCGTTACATACTCTTTGTTTTATATTTTCTAAGTCGTTCATATGCGCGGGCGTAGCTTTACAGATGTTACACGCTTGTGTACTTTTGGTTTCGGTTAAAACATTCACTGTTTTACCATCCAGCATTGTGCAAATAGGAATATGTTTAAAATGTATCATTTTGTCTCCTAGAATAATGTTTGTGGGCTGCAACTGCCTTATTTGCTGCTCAATCTCGTGGTACTCCTCTTTAGTATTTTGGTCATTTTCTTTTTTTAATTTAAACGAAATTGGACGACAATATCGGGTGGAAGATGGAGTGTGGTTTTTCCAATAAATTATTTTTCTCCTGTTTTTCATTTCCGACAACTCCAGTGGCACAATTGTACATAATATTATGTTGGAATCACCGTAAATTGAATTGTTCGAAAAGTTTTGCTTGTATATACTGTGACCTCCACTACCATCTAGGCCCCACTTATAATACACTTCCAGAGTGTCATTGTCCTCAATGTTTGATAAAATCACTTCTGACTGTACATGTGCCAGTCTCTGTATGGTGTGGTCTAAAAGATCTTGTAACGGCACCACAGCTTCATTCTCAGTAACTCTCAAATTCAGCGGATAACACTTCAATTTTGCGTCTGCCACCACATGGTAGGAGGGATATATTTTCTTTGCACCCAGACGCATCCTCCTATATTGCTTTTTGGTTAAATTGAGGTCCACTGTGAGACCTAAAGCTTCTTCACCACTATACTGCACAACATTTTCAGAACACGATGAGTGAGCCTTGTAAAGTATTGCAACCCTTATGTTAGGGGCTGCAACCCTTAGGGTGGTCTTAGGGGTAGTTTTCCCTCTTAGACCACAAAGTTACGCTTCTTCGGAGGTTAACTCGATCGCTGAACCCTGCTCTTAATTTAGGGGTTGTAAAGCCTACTTTTAATAAAAAAAAACGCCAAAGAATATTATAACACTATATTGGAAAACAAGTATCAATTTTGCCCAATTACACTGGTATTGCGCCCAAGCGGCTATATAATAATAATAATAATAATAATAATAATAATCCCTCTTTATTAAGCCCATATACATACATATACCAGTGAAAAAAAATGTATATAGCATTTATGCAATTATCTACCATAAATCTACTGATTAATTATACGTTATTCCTAACAATATTCTTAAGAAAATATTAGTTTCCTAAAGAAACAAAAAAATTTACATTCTAAAATGCTTAACGTGGAGAGTGAAGAAAAGAGGTAGGTATTTCTATGTGTATTAATACAAATAGTTGGTTGTTCTTTTTGTGCCACAAGCTGTAAAACAACTGTGTGTGGCTTAGCAAAATATTTATGAAATTGATATTCTCGAAAAAATAATAATAGAAAATAATATATTTTAAGTTTATTTTTACTGAATGTATATGTCGCACCCACCCCATGAAGCGGATCCAGCTCATGAAGTGCACATTCAGCTCAAGGGTTTGTGTATTAGATTAGATGCATATTATTTCTAAGTATTTTACCTGATAAAAATGGCGACCCCTACAAACCGAACCCACCCCATCCAGTGGGGGCGACACACACACTCAAACTCTCACAATCTTCTGTGCTACAGTAGAGAGTAGAAAAAAATATGATATAGCAATCATATTATTATTAACCCACTTGAATCGTGCTCTTTACAAATAGTTTAGATATTTTGATAAAATTTCTGTCATGTAGCGCAATATTACGATTCAGTATAAATGTTTGAAATAAGTTATACGTATGGGGTATGTAGTACGTGCAAGACCTCTGACCAGTGCTTTTTTTTTATCGATGTGGGACAGCATCATTTCTATTTCTAGTATAATACTGGTGTTGATGTGTGGGAATAGAACTAGGAAATTTTTTAATATGTTTTAAGATTTCTAGATAATGTAATTGCGTTAGAGAAAGGACATTTGATTCACGATATAATTTTTCAGTGGGATATAATTGAGGTTTATGTAAAATCGTTTTCAAAATCATATTCTGCACTATTTGAATTCTCCTTCTATAGTAACAAGCTGTCCCACCCCAACCTATAATTCCATACGAAATTATTGACTGCACCAACCCATAATAAAACGAAAGCAGTTGCTTGGTAGTCAAAATTTGTTTCAATTTTTTGAATATATACAAAGTTTTTCTCAATTTTTTACACACATTAACAGTGTGTTTATCCCACCTCATGAACTGGTCAACAATTACCCCCAAATACTTCACTGATGACGATTTATTTATTTTTACACTGCAAGTACAATCATCCCCGATGCATCCTCTTTCATGTATTAGTAGGTCTGTAAAATTTGGTTGTTTGTTTTCGTGTATAGAAAAGGTTGTAAATGCACTTTTTGTAGCGTTAAGAGACAAAATGTTACAATTCAGCCAATTTTTGACAGTACGCAAGTCCCGCTGTGCCGCTTCCCTGACCTCATTCCAATTATTTCCTTCAATGATTAGCAGTGTATCATCCGCATAAGATATTATTGATCCACACAATTTTGTATTCTCCAAAAGGTCATTGATATACACCAAAAATAGAATCGGGCCAAGTATGGTACCTTGGGGTACACCACAAGATATAAGTTCAGGTTGACTTTTGCTATTCTCTAATTTAACTATCTGCTTTAAAGGGTTTATTTTCATAATTTTAAACGCTTACAAATTGCATTACATGTTTTTGTACCAAATTATTTTTACATACTCATAAATAATAATAAATCTCCTTAGAAGCTATAGAACTATAGAAACTTTATTATATTTATCTAACACCCACTATGTTGAATGGTATTTCTCGAATAAGTATTTGCCATTAATTTCTCACTTCATTTCAGATAATAATTAAATTATGTTAGAATCCCACTGTTTCTTATGTAGCTTCATTCAATGGAATTTTAAATTCTATTTCCTTTCTTTACCAAATAAATTTTTAATAATTTTGATATCCTTTTCATACTAAATTCATCTTTGTGATTTTTAATACTGTATTCTTTTAACCTTATTAATTTGATATTAACCCTTATACTAAAGACCATAACAATTCAAATACTACGGATATATCTATTTAGCAGAATATTTAAGAAACAGATTCTTGACCTAAATTAGTAAAGCCTAAATTTATTTTAACAAAAACGATCTACTGCTTTTGCCATGTTGGCGATTTATTTAATTGTCAGTATACTAGAATTATTTTAATAATATGTAGCCAACATAGAAAACGGAGCAACGTGTTTTAATATTCATATGGAACAAGTTTAAAAAAACACTAAAATTATGAGGAAAGTTCCATCTTAATAATAACAATGAATTCGTCGACATAAATGTATTTTTTTGAAAGTGTAGGCTATAGGCTACTTTTGCTGAATGTTCAAATTTATGTTTTAATGCCAACGCAATGGTCTAACAAGATAAAACTAAATATTAAAATGTCATTTAAAATACCGATTCATTTTCAAACGGTACGTTTTTCTAATGACACCGCGATAGGTGAAGCGATTAAGATAGCGACACAATGTGATTGCCATGGCAACCTTCTATATGTCGTTCGTAATTCTTTTCTGATGAACAATAAATTTAACTGAATCAGCATCCTTCTGCTATTGGCGATAAAAATACCATTTTTGTGTCGGTATAAGAATGAACCAAGTGGAACGAATGAAACAGCGGCTGAATGTGATTGCCATGTCAACGTTCGTTTGTTCCTCTTTTTTTTTTGGTCCAGTAAATTTATCGAATCGACACAACTATATCACGATCGTTCTGTTATCATGGATAGAAAAAAATTAATTTTTGTGCAACCGCGTAGAAAAGTTGATTTTTATGGAGGTAATTATGGCAGCGAAGTTCGTTTTCGCGGCCGCTTCTATTTCGCGGACGTTGTTATTAGTAAAGGACGCGAAAACGAATTTTGCGGCCATTGTTATTACTAACGGCCAAAAAATTGGCAACCGTTGCACAAAATATTAAAAATGTGTTTTTGATTATAATATGCTTTGCGGTTGCACAAAAAATGTTTTGTATACCAAGCCCACGAAATGTTTGGATTTCTCGGAATAATTCCTCGGTACGTCAGTCATTTCTCAGCATATATATACAAATAATTATTCTTGTCAATGAAGATGAACTAGGTGAAACGACTGAAACGGCGCGGCGGCGGCAGAATGTGTTTGCTGTAGCAACCTTCTCGGCAGAGTCACCGGTTCCCATTCGTTTTTTTTTTCATGAACAGTAAATTTAACTGAATCGATCGAACCATTTCACCATTATTTAGTTACTAACGATAAACAAAAAAATCTAAATGGGATTCCCGTGTCCATAGCAACATTCTCTATAGAGTCTCCTGTTGCCATTCGCAATTTTGCTGTGATGAACAGTAAATTTAACTGAATCAACTGAACTATATCACCATCGTTCTGTCATGGTCGATACAAAATCTCATTTTCTCTATTTTTTAGACTCCATTGACGGTTGTCTACCTATTACTGTCGATGTGTTTTTTTACTTCCTTTTACTACTATAAAGGAAGTATTGGATTCACCCCAAAAATTCGAAATTGAGTTTTCAACAGATCTTCACGTTTTAGAGTCCCCTGATCCCAAAAACCATATTTTTTTTCATTGGTCTGTCTGTCTGTCTGTCTGTGTGTCTGTGTGTCTGTCTGTGAACAGAATATCTCAAAAACGAAAAGAGGTATGGCATTGAAACTTCATATATAAGTTTTGTGTACTATGTAGATGAGACAGCAAGCTTTTGAAGAAAATCGCATAACCGGAAGTAGGTGTTTACTCTTGTGATTTTTCAGTTTTTTTTCGATTTTTTCAAAAACGGCTCTAACGATTTTTTTTAAATTTTACATTTTTCTTACATTTTTAATGTGTATTGATGTGAGATAGGTGATTTTCCAGTTGAATACTTCTAAAGTGGGTTTCTTTTGTTTTTTTTTCTATTTTTTTTATTAACTCCTATTTTAAATAAAACACCCGGTATATTATTACATTTTTGAATTCACCTTAAAATTCTAGAGAAAATTTGTCTCTTCAACTAACACTCGATTTTGTACCGTTTTTGTAGAATTTGTACTTTTTGAAAATTTTTAACAAATGGTTAAAAATTAAAAATGAAATTTTTTACTAATTATAAGATCACTGCAAAAGGAAGTTGTGTGAGTGTATCACACCAGATTTTTTCTCTTTCAATGCTGATCTCTTTACGTCTTTTGTTATTTTCCGGAGCTCTTGATGGGTTCTTGCTAATAGAGCTATGTATAGAATCGAAATAGGATAAGCACTTACTTGTTATCATGTCTACCCACTTTCTTTTATTAATTTTTCTAATATTACATTGAAAAGGGTTCTAGACAGAGGGTTTCTGGGAACGCCGTTAACTTTTACCATCGTCACACGCCCTTCTACTGGCATCTTTGCTATGATAACTAATTTTACTGGTATTTTTGATCCCTGAATTGCTTGTTATTGTTGATCTTTTCTAATTGAAGAAATCAATAAATTCTAGTATCAATTGTTTAAATATAAAGACTAGATCTATCTCAAACTAGCTCACAGAGAAACTGCACTAGTATCCCCCAAGTACATGTTCTTCTAATTTGCTTCTAATTAAAGCTGCAAGCATTTTATATACAATTCCTAGCAGTGCAAATACGTCACATGCCAGCAGGAGTTTTGCTTGAAATTGACAAGTTCTGAAAATCTAATGTGAAGCGGGTCGCGAGTGATTGACAACTCCGCTGACGCACGGCAATCAATGCAATCACTAAAAATTAACACATCTTGCAGCATTCTGACGCTGGAGGGGTGTCCAACACGCGCTGCATAGATTCATATCTTCCACATGGCCAATTTCCTAGAACGGGCCAAGACCATAGAATCCTCGAAAACACTATGATTTCGTTGGCGCAATCAGAAGAATGAAGCAAGGCCTGAACTCCCAGGTAGACGAGTGGGAGGGTCATAATTCCCTTCGTTGACGCAAAACCTTAAAAGACACAGTGGCAGTTAGCACATTCGATGCCAGGGGATTCCCACTCAGCCGAATACACGAATCAGCCAATCAAGGCATCTATAAATCGTCCGTTGACGCAATAGGCCAGAAGTAAATATAAGCACGATCGGGGGCAAGACATGAGGCATTCTTTACGTGGTCGTCCACCTAGCTCTGTCTTGACGCCCGAGATTTAATTGTTAGAATGCCAGTTATTAATCGAGCACTATATTTATTTGTGTACTTATTTGTGCATTGAATTATATGTGGAAATTATTATTTCGGTTTACGTGAGTGTAAACAGCAATCAAATATGACCAAATCGCTTTACCTAAAACTACTAAAAGCTTTCTGTATTGTTATATAATGCAATTTATTGGCGTTCTAAGTTATCAGGAATATCAAGCCATCTCTCAATACAAAAATTTCCATATTGCAGTCCGTGTATGTCGAATAAATCATCCGAAGGGTGCCTAGACAAAGGCCCCAGCTCTTCCGACTGGCAGTTGCGCAAAGGCGTAGCAGAACTATCGCGCTGGAAATCGCCGTTTATGCAATTCTCACTGCAGCCTCTGCACCGAACACAATGCGACACGGCAGGAAAGTGAGAGGATGTCGTAATCGGCGACCGCATGCAAATCCGGGCGTGTGTGCTTTCTTTTGGTCCAGATACGTGCGACCAAGGCGGAATGTGAAAGCGAGAGTCGCCGCCGCGGGAGAAATGAGGCATAACAGCGAGTGTGCGAGATGAGACGCCCGGGGCTGCAGGTTGCGGCATGAATGACTCGCGACATCGACATCGACGATTGCAGACGCCGGGGAATGTCATTCACGGGGCCGCTGTCCACACCTGTGCCACCTCTCTGTCCTACTTCCGGTCGCCGCACGCCTAATGGAAAATCTAGTAGGCCGCCGGTGTGACCGGCTCTCGCAACCTCACAGCTGATGCTAATAAATCTCTCTAATTTTAAAGAGCCCGGTGATCGTAGAGGAAATTGAATTTCTTCAACTGCATTTTTTGTGTTATATGGCAAATAGAAAAATGACCCTGCCGAAAAACGGACTATAATCAAGAAAAAATTGCTGTCTATGGAATCTCCCAAATAGAGTTAAGGGAACAAAATCCTCTTGTTATGATCTTCTGCCATTTAAAGTTTAGGCATTCAAAAATATAAAGTACTACTGCCAAAAATATATTAAATAAATTAGAATGTGTGTTTACTGAAAATGCACACAAATTCAGTCGATATAAAAATATTAAATTTGCTAACAGTCTTTTAATATATTTACCTAAAAATTAAAAACTCTGTTACATTAATAAACACTTTCTAATCATGCTGCCGCCCAATTAAACTCGGCTATGGCAACGCTTTAATGAATTGCTAAAACTGCCAATTAAAAGTTCCTTTCGTAACATTCCGTAATTATTTATTAGAGACATGGAGACGTACAGCACCTATTTCCACCAATTTACGTTCTTGACGTTTCCACGGAAAAAGCACCGAAACTCCCGGCCTAATAGACAATTAAATCATGCGTTTCCTGTTGTTTGAGGCTGTCACCTTGGTGGACGCAGGGTTGCAGTAGTGACAATAAGGTAAATCACGGCGTAAAACAAACACTTCCTCCTGGCCGGTCACGGTGGCGGCGCTATACACGTCATTTCCCGTTCCGGCCGCAGATGACATCCCCTCCCCCATGCACTACCTGCACCTGTACCGACGCCCATCGCGTAATACTCATTCATAAACGTAATTTTTATATTTGTTATGAAAGGTTTTTCGCCACACTTCTTAGAATGCACATAAAGCTTTTCGCCACTGTGCAAACGGACTAACGCAACATTCTGAGCGATATTAAAATTGTCCTCAGTGGCCTATTTTCGTGCCTTATTAGAAGTACAAACTGCAACCGTATAAAAATAACTGAACCAGTCCAAGAATTTTGCATTCAGGCGACGTGTGCAGACGAGCGAGCGGCTGAAACCGCGAGATGCTAAAAATTAGTCGCGGCTAGAAAACGAAGCGAATTGCTCCAATGTATGTTTATGAATGACGGCCGCGGTGCATTGGACTCGAAAGGAATGTCATTGATGTTAACAAGCTTATTCATTTATTCGCAAACTCGCTGGCCTTTCAAGGAATTCTCTATTTTGCAGTAGCTAGAATCGCTGCTGTCCGGCGTGGATGGAGGGGAGCAGGTTGCAATAATAAAAATTTGTTGCAAATATTAATTCGTGCTGCTAAGATTGTTCATAACATATAACAATAAAATATGGAAAATAAAAAACGAAACTACGATAGCACGACGAGACGACAACCCTTAATATGGGGTATTATTCTCAATTAATAATTTTTCTTGTATAAATACTTTGATGTCCATCCCCCAGAGATTGCACAGACCAATTTGTTGGATCATTTCATTTATTACCTTTAGTCTCTTTTACCTTTTGGCAACAAGGATCATTTATACCGCGGGAAGTGCAACGGAGGTAATCGGTTGCACGCGACTTGCATTGCGCTCCTTAGCAATCAAACACACCACCCCTTCAACGAACCAAGTCTAACTTGCCAAGTTCATATCCATTATCGCTTCGAAAAAATTCTTGGCTGCGGCCAAATTTAAACCCATATCCATCTAGTTGCTAAGCGAAGCTCTTACCCATTCAACCACCCAGGCGATTTAATTACATTTATAATTTAGAAAAATAAAACCAATGTGAAATGAAGCAGTTACATAAGAATTAAAAACCGACCAGTTCTAATTAATATCAAACTACAGCTAACGTGTAATTCGTTTTGTATGACATGATACACAGCTTATGAAACTCGATCACGTTATTCTGACCAGTTAGATAAAGTATTTAACAAAGTCTCTACTCTATCATTTAGCCATCCGCAGCTGTCACGACGTTTTCCGTGTATTTATTAATCAATTTCGCCGACCGAAGTTCCGTGGCAACGGTCCCTGAAATTATACTTTGTATTTGGAAATGTGGTTGTTCATTTTGAAGCAGTTTTTACTTATGGGATTTATGTATTAGTTATTTACTTACTTCTGTATTTACCTTTGCATAGTTTTACTTTGTTGTATTTGTAAATATTAATTTTCGCACTTAATTTTAGCATTTTCGTGATTATAAACACTTGGATACATTAACAGTTTAAATGTACATATTACGTTCTAATTATCTTGAAGAGTCGCACCGACCCCAAAATGGTCAAAATTATGTCAACGGACGGGGTTGCTCTTCAAACCTCGGACTGAGCAGTTAGTTAATGGCCGAACCTGTGTGTGGGTGGATGTGAAATTTGATGCCACCGAGGGTTGCACTCCAATGCGAGAGCCATGATATGATTTTTGAAGTGTTATTTGTGGTAACTACGTGAATTACTACAAAAAACGAAAGAGTACGTTCTGTAATAGATATTATTACTTGACTAGCCTTTAATGTAAGTTGTATGTGGTCCTACTATGCAGTTCAATTAGATACTGTTTTATTGTTGATATTACTGCGTTAATTTGTAGACCTATGTTGTTGGGTTGGTGCCTACTATCGTTGTTGGCACCGTTATAGTATACTATACGTCTGAGAATAGTAGACATCCGGCGAGATGCCCGCTAACCCTAGACCTGATAATCGCTTGAGTAGCCTTTAATGTAGGTTGTATGTGGTTCTACTATGCATTTAAATTAGACACTGTTTTATTGTTGATATTGCTGCGTTGAATTGCAGAGAGCTGTGTTGTTGGGTCGGTGCACACTATTTTTGTTGGTACCGCTATAGTTTACTATGCGCCTGGAAATAGTACATATCCGGCGAGATGCTCACTAACCCTAGACCTGATAATCGCTTGAGTAGCCTTTAATGTAGGTTGTATGTGGTTCTACTATGCAGTTAAATTAGAGACGGGTTGATTGTTGATATTGCTGCGTTGAATTGTAGAGAGCTATGTTGTTGGGTTGGTGCCCACTATTTTTGTTGGTACCGCTATAGTTTACTATGCGCCTGGAAATAGTACATATCCGGCGAGATGCCTACTAATCCTAGACCTGATAATCGCTTGAGAAGCCTTTAATGTAGGTTGTATGTGGTTCTACAATGCATTTAAATTAGATACTGTTTGATTGTTGATATTGACGCGTTGAATTGTAGAGAGCTAGGTATGTTGTTGGGTTAGTGCCCACTATTGTACACTATACGCCTGGGAATAGTAGACATCCGGCTAGATGCCCGCTATGCCTAGACATAATAATCAGTTATCAGTGATCCGGGAAGCGCACATGGATAGACTGGGATGCTCATCTCTCATAAGTGCCTTGCAAATTCACTTTCTGCGGGGGCGGCCACCGTAGTTGGTGCTTACTGGTTTAGTTAGCATTCGGATAAAAGACGCCTGGTGCGGCAAGCATATGTATTACAGGTACATCATGGGGGGGTGCCTAATCGAAATATTCTACTAAACTCCCGGTAGGTACTATAAGCCCGAAAATTTACTGCTAAATGTAGTAATGTTTGCATAGTTTTATTTACTTGCCTGATTTTACAATTTGGCTATACGAGCGAGGGTGTAAAAACATAAAACATGAAACTGCCTTCCCGGGGGCCGAATAAATAACGGAGACTTTTAGACCGAACAGGCGGTTTTGACTTTCGACGCCACCTACAGACGGAAATAAGGGATACAAATTATCATAATAGTGTAAACTGAACGGGAAAATTCCATTAAAACGATGCTCAGATTCAAATCAGTTTGTCAACGTTGATTATTTAAGCCACGGAGTAATGAGCATGCGTAATCAACACATCAAGAAGTGCCACTTAAGATGCGAAAAACGGTACCGTAATATGTTGAGATTCGCCCAAATGAAAGAAATTTTAAAGAAAAAAGATAACAGACGAATCAAAAAGGCGTTTCCGCGAATGAAAGAACGAGTAAAATATACTGAATTTCAACCAACGGCGGCGAATTGCTACAAAGTGCCACATTTCTTTAGTCGCCTAAAGATCCTTTCGGGCAGGCGCGTCGCCGGGCCGTAAAGTTCCATCAGCACCTCGCGTTCCGCGACATTTGCGAGATAAATCGGGGCGAGGCGCGAAAGTGCAGTGCGAGTGCATCGAAATCCGCGGGCGTCCATTTCGGCGGCGGTCTAGACGTCTGCGTCCTTGCCTGAAATAGCCGCGACGCCGGAAGAGCCGCGGCCTCGGGCCGGCGCGGCATTCCGCCGACACGAACAGCCGCACTCTTATCGACGTGTTGCACTGCGTCCAATTTGCATACTGCTGCAGTTCCGTAGATGCTATCGGCCCGCGCGCCCCGAATTGGGGCATTCCGTTCCGCTGGCTGCGTCGCGACGCCCGAAGACGCTGCAATTAGCGGCGATTTATGGACGCCGATTACCGGATTAGTGCCGACGCGCTATGAGCGGAATCCACGGTTCGTGCCGGCGCACCGTTTGGCGAAGATCATCGGCCGTGGCCTACTTTGATCGACCGAACTCGATGAAATATAGAAAAATACACACTAATCGGCGCAGGGACTAGATTCTTCACAACTAGCACTTAATCATAAAAAATGCGGGTGAAAGGACAACATTTAAGACATTTCGAGTCACTTGATTTCGTATGTTTTTTTGTAATTTATAGCCAAAAGGAGATTTTTTTATCAATCTGTCTTGGACGAACGAAAGCAGTTGAAGATACTTCTCCAATTAGACCAATAGAAGACACTATTAAATTAAGGCACCTACTTCCTCTTCAAAATGTGTAGAAATTCGTTTTCACCCAACGAGTCACTAACGTCCTGCCGCACTATGACGAAACATGGTTCGAGTCATACTTGATTCGAAACAAGTTGCAAAATAATACGATGCACGAAAGGTATAAGAAACAATTTTTAAATTAGGAAGTCACTGGTGTACAATATGCAAGGTATATTTAGATTTCCATTATTTGCAGATGCTTGAAATTGGACGAAAGGCTGCGACACTTTCAATTTCTCAGAAACGCCCACAGTGATAAATATCGCGAACGTTTACTTTCGGTTGTACAATTAGTTGTGTGATTTATTACTGTAATGCTCAGTCATTTATAACGCTCTTCCCGAAGCCAACTACGAATTTTCCACATGATGTGATTTGTGACTACACAAGTGAAAACAAATGCTTTCAAAAGCGGCGATTCCTCAACGAATACGCACAACAATCGACACGCCCGCGCATTTCGGAATATCGAAATGTCACTACAATTGAGGTTATGATTACGTAAACCTTTAAAGTTTCTATTATTCGTGTAGACTACACTCAATTATAAAAAATTTAAATGTACATCTATAGCGTGTGCGGTAGATGATCAGTATTGCCAATTTTATAACTGCTATCTCTTAAGGAATCACGTTTGGGTTGGGTAATTCGGTGATTGGTGACATAAATGTTGATTTTGCAAACAAAAAATTTTCTTCGATTAAATAATATGAAATTCAGTCATGAATCGACGCGAATCGTAAATTAAATTGAATAATTGAGCGATGCGATAATAGTCTGATCCCCATTTTTTTAAATCGACTTATATTACAAAAAGTGTAGTAAAAACAGAAAAAATATGTTCAATTCGATTTTTTCGACTTCGATATTGCCGCTAATGCAGGTAATTGGCCTGATTCAAAATAAGCTTCGATAAAAAATGCATTAGTCAATGTGATTTAGTTGATCTTTTCAGCTCTCCGTGGGTTCTTGTCTCTTCTGTGGCAATGAGTTTTCATTCATTTTTCTTATATGTTTTATCTATTAGTTACTATACTTGGCTCATAATGTGATGATTAATAATAATGCGAAAAATTGTTTGTTTTTCCATTAAAAGCAAAATCGATGTTTTTACTAAATAGATTTTCGATTCAAATTCTTCTACACTTTCGAATTCTTCCTGTTTATTTAAAATAGTTTTCTTTCACTTGTGAATTCATCACTTCCCGATTCTTCTTCTTCAGTTCCAGATTCTTCATTTTTTTCTTCACTTCAGAATTTGTCACTACTAGATTGTTATTTGCAACTTCCAATTTTTTATACACTTCCAAATTCTTTCTCTACTCTTCCGAATTCTTCTACACTTTCGAATTCTTCATTACCCGATTCTTGTTCTTCACTTCCGGATTCTTTGTCTGTTTCTGCACTTTGGAATTTTGACAACTAGATTTTTATTCTTCGCTTCCAATTTTTCCCTATACATTTTCTAAGCCTTTCTCTACTCCTCCAAATTCTACTACACTTCCGAATTCTTCTCAACTTCCAAATTCTTTCTCTGCACTTCTGAGTTCTTCTACACTTTCGAATTCTTCACTTCCCGATCCTTGTTCTTCACTTCCGAATTCTTCGTCTTTTTTCTTCACTTCAGAATTGTTCACGACAAGATTGTTATTCTCCACTTCCGATTTTTTCTTATGCACTTCCAAAGTCTTTCTCTACTCCTCCGAATTCTTCTACTACACTTTCAAATTCTTCCTCTCAACTTCCAAATTCTTTCTCTGCACTTCTGAGTTCTTCTACACTTTCGAATACTTCACTTCCGGATTCTTCTTCTTAACTTTCGGATTCTTCGCCTTTCTTTAACTTAAGAATTTTTAACGACTAGATTGTTATTCTTCACTTCCGATATTTTCTTATACACTTGAAATTCTTTCTTTACTCCTCCAAATTCTTCTACTACGCTATCGGCTTCTTCTTTGTATATCCATTTTTTCTTCTTCTTTTGCAAATTCTTCTTTTCGATTCTTCTCTTCACTTCCGAATTCTTCGTCTTTTTTCTTCATATCAGAATTTTTCATGACAAGATTGTTATTTTCCAGTTCCGATTTTTTCTTATGCACGTCCAAAATTTTTCTCTACTCCATCGAATTATTCCATTGCACTAACGAATTCTTCTCAATTTCCAAATTCTTTTTCTACACTTCTGAATTCTTCTACACTTTCGAATTCTTCCTCTTTATTTCCAATTTTTTCCTTCACTTGCAAATTCTTCACTTCCTGATTCTTTTTCTTCACTTTCCGATTCTTCGTCCTTTTTTACTTTCTCGCATACGGTAGTATAGAGAAAGTATTGTAATGGTCAAAAAAATCGACTTCGAGATTTTGACGAATCTTGACGTTTTAGACCTCCTAGAGTCCGAAAAAACCATTTTTCAAATTATGTCTGTGTGTGTGTATGTGTGTGTGTGTGTGTGTGTGTGTGAACACGATAACTTAAAAACGAAATAAGCTAGACCCTTGAAATTATGTACATAGTCATTATTCAAAATTTGTAGATTCCTATCAAATTTTGAGCGAAATCGGTTAACCACTTTACCTAAACAGGTAGCGGTACCTATTCAAGTAAAGTACCAGTTTGCTTCGAGATATTTGAACAAAATTTTGTACATACATTTCATATGTAGAAAAACTACCAGATATTACATTTCAGCATGATCGGTTAACCGGAAGTGGCATTTTACCTAAACAGGTAGCGGTATCCATTCAAGTAAAGTACCAGTTTGCTTCAAGGTATTTGCGAGAAAGTCTAGGGGAGCACACTCCCGATTTTTCAATTCAGAATTTTTCACCACTAGATTGTTATTCTTCCCATCAGATTTTTTCCTATACATTTCCAAATTTTTTCTCTACTCCTAATTTTTTTGCTACACTTTCTTTATTTCCAATTTCATTTGCAAATTCTTCACTTCCCGATTATTTTACTTCGCATCCGGATTCTTCGCCTTTCTCTTCACTTTCGAATCGCTCACTACTAAATTGTTTTTCTTCTTCGACTTTCCTGGGTTTTTGTCTCTTCTATCTGCCTTCTTTTGCAATGGATTTTCGTTCATTTTTCTTACATGTTTTGTCCACTGATAGCTTCTTCGTTCTATTTCTGCGTTTACTGTATCGATTCAAAGTTTGTTTCGATTCACCATGGATTAAGCCTTTCAGGTTTGAAATCGATTAAATTTATAAATACTTCTCCTAATCAAGGAGGCAGATGCCTCAAGTAACCGTGCAAAATCCATCATTCTCAATTCATCAAGCGCCGAATCGTCCAAGCCTTATGAAGTCGTGCAAGGTGAGAGAAAAACGGGGCACGCTTTTCTACCAACGCTTGGGCGCGAATCGATAGCCAAGCTGATTAAAGGCTATTTTCTCGCGCACGATTAATCACACACTCATAAATAATGGAAGTGAGCAGTTGAGATTAATCGCGGCGAATTTCAGCGACGGCGACGTCTCAATTCCTTCGGCGCGAAGGTCAACAGAACGGGCCGGAATTACGGAAACGGCGCCGATAATAGATGCAGCTCAAGTGCAGCCGTTTAAATCGGGCCGCCGAATGTAAACTTCGAGGTGAATGCATCGATATCGAGTGCACTCACGAAAACAAACAACACGTGGATGCCGCCTTATCTCGAATCGCGGCTACGTCCAATTATGATCTCTCGTGCCGCTTATTAATTAAGCTGAGCATCCCAATTATAGAAATTTGGGCGCAACGAGAAACCTTTATTTTTGCAGTGCGAATAATTGACCTTTCCCAAATTGTCGCCTTCTTGGACACCAAGCCAACTCATTCGACCCTTACGTAATTTGTTAACCAGGGACTAATTACTCATAACGCCAATTTATTGCCCAGCACTCGAGCTAATGGGTGCTCGTTGCTCCATAAGGAAGCATTAGAAAGCGACTACTGGTTCACCTTTTTTAAGCTACAAATTAGGCTACACGATATTATGAGATCTGGATATTTTTTTAATCCAGTTCTTAGGCTTAATCTCTTCAAAGGTTATGGTGGTAGTATTATAGATCACATATCCGGAAAACATAGTAATACTGACAGCAAAGCCATAAGACATGCAGCGGAAAAGCTATGCCTAACAAAGAAAGACGGAGAACTAAGGACCTGCGAACATATACTAAAACCAAAGAAAATTGGAGGATATTCTAGATGAAATTGATGAGGACAGAAAAACATCTAAAGGTACAAATACCTATATAATTCAGACACATATTAAGAAGTAAATTGAAATCAACTATGAAGGTAATAATGCAATGGAG
This sequence comes from Agriotes lineatus, assembly GCA_940337035.1. Classification (NCBI taxonomy): domain Eukaryota; kingdom Metazoa; phylum Arthropoda; class Insecta; order Coleoptera; family Elateridae; genus Agriotes; species Agriotes lineatus. The sequence goes on from CALNHX010007355.1 coordinate 59,095, forward strand.
ACCAGTTGAAGAAAGACAAAGAGTGAGGCCAAAAACAAGATGGTTGGAAAAGGTGACAGACGACCTACGATTGGTAGAACTGAAAAGAGAACGTCAACAACCGAAAACTATGAAGATATGGTGAAGATGGCTGTACTGTTCCACATAAACAGTTGCGAAGTCAGAAGTAACAATCAAGAAAGATGGGTAGGAGGTAATTCACCCCAGAAAATGAATTATAGAAGCTGGAACCAAATCGGCCAAATTCCCTCGATAATGTAACTTCTGAATCATCACTACGACGATTGGAAGAAACTTGTAGCAAATTCAGAAGGGAGAGAGAAGATGCTAAACGGAAGGAATCAATGTACTGATGCCATAAGATCATTCATAATGAGAGCTACTAACATTTTATTGACAGTCCTATTTTCAGTCATGTGCAATTAATGGCATACCGAGGAAGTCAAAGGGGGTGCGTGGCTGACCAAAGGGTATGACCAGATAATTTTCCCACATCACAACGGCTCCCGTTCGCACGGAAATGCGGACCAGATGAGTGGTAAAGTTCTAGTAGACGTTCAGCCCAATTTGAGTTTAAGTTAGCCTAAAGTTGTAAATATGATTAACTGCATTGAAATAGCATCTGGCTATTAATAATTTTGGGCTAAATGCGTGAGCAATAATCATACAAACATTGAATTTAACTTGAACTAGGCTCAGACAGTAACTGTTTGAAAACTCTAATGACGGATTTTGCAGTCATACGACTTCCTCAACCTTTATAAAAGACGTGATAGAAAACAATCGACCAACGCAACGCCTGATACCTGCATACGATAAATATTAACTCAATTGTTAGCAACGTGCCGACGCGGTTGCGAAAAAATCGGCGACGCTTAAAATCGTGCGGTCGTTAATAATGGGTCTCCAAAATTGCACAACCTGTCGAAAACATCGGTAACAATACTCCACGTCAATTATAAATTCTATAGTCCGAAAATATGCGCATTGCATAACAGGTGTAAGAAATATGCAAATAGTGGAAAACGAATGCGTATGCAAATTTATGCAAATCCCGCCACTGCATATAAATCCCAAATTCGAATTCCGCTCTGTGCTGATGTTTTCTTCTAAAATAGTCGCGTCGCCAATTTGACACGTGGAACCTCCCAATTCGCATAGTTAAATACCAAATTCTGATCTTAAGTCTTAAGTACTGTGCTTAAAAATATTTGAAGAAGAAAATGGTAAAACCAAATTAGTCGAGCTCGGCGACGTGACGAACAGAAAGTCCAGTTTGCCATTGCACCAGTGCTAGTAGCGACGCGAACTCTAAAAATACCAAGGAAAGGTTGACGTACTGAAGGACTGCTTCATTAGCACCAATTAACCAATTACCCATTAATAAGTCAGTTTTCAGCATTTCCACGTAACTGCCGGTCGATCTGAACGAATTTCCCGTTCGGTTTCTCCGCTGGGTCGATTTGCCATGGGCGTCGGGCGCCCCCGGGCCAGGTCTAACCCAGTTTCAGAAAATTTCAGTTTTCGCTGCGTCACCGCTCCTCCAACGAGACGAGTTCGTATGCAGACATGCGAACGGGAAATTCCGAACTTTCGCTTTTCATCCTCGGCCGTGATGAATGAGAATTATGCGCTCAACATCCGCTGGTTCCTTCCGCCGCCGCATCCCATTCACGATTTTTTTGTCTGCTGTTACGTCTAGCGCTTTTATCTCGCACGATCGCCCTGCATTTGTTTTTTTTTGTTCTTGCGTAAGAATGCACGCAGGCCGTACGAAAATACCTAAACACGCTTTTAATTAATAAGTTCCTATTCCAAAACAAATTCCTTTGCCTCAAAATAGGTACAATTTATTTCGGCTATAACGTATGCAAAGAATGTCGTTATAACCGAAGAATGCAATATAACCGTAGGATCTTATATCAAATCAGTTACGATGAAACTACGCCATGGAATTTCTCAAGGTTTGGTCTAATTCCATCAAATATTTTTGTGCGTATTGTAATATCTAAATTCTGAAATTGGAAGATTAAATGTTGTGGACTTGGTCCTTTTAAAAAGTGAAACAATAACAAGACTGGAACAAACAGAAACAATCTGGGTCCCAGGTAACCTGAAAGACCTCGATGATCATGGAACGAAAGAATAAATCAGACGATGACAGCGCAAGGGTTGAATATAGAACATGTCCTAGACAGATGTATACAAAGGAAGAGTACCGACTATGATTGGTTGCGATAACAAACTGCTAATCGAAGACTAAGACAAGCAGTTCTTTGATGCAGCAGTACAGTGTAGTAGAAACATGGACAAGTGCAGCATCCATGAATTACTTCTCAAAATGCCTACAAAAGCAGCTCAGGAAATTGTAAAAGTGAAAACTTTCGATTGAGAGGCTATCCATCTGAAATCAGGGAGTGGCTCACTTTGGACGCAACGCTACGCGCGAGTTATTGATTAGTTATTATTATTATTATTATTATTATTATTATAGTTACACAAAGCGGAGATTTATAATAACCTATGACACTTTTAAAATAAATATTTGTACAAAATACAATATAATATATACGACAAAAAAGATCACAATTCTGTAATAATAGTGTCCAATACGTTTCAGGAATACATGTTTTGTAAAGAACAATGTACATAAATACAAAAGTAGATAATTCGAAGGTTTTTTTTTAAATTAACGAACTTGAGAATAATCTGTCACAACCATTTTTGAAGTTGTTGACGCTGGTAGCTGTTACAACATTTTCTGGCAGGGAGTTCCATTTATGGAAGATCCGATTAGTGATACAATGTTGCCTGGGTGTTGTTTTAAAATTTTCGCGTTTCAGATTTTTCGTGTGGCCGCGTAATCTGTCATCAGCACTTACACAGAACAATTTGGACATATCTACCGAGAACTTATCACCACTTAACACCTTATAAGTAAAAATTAGGTCACCACGAATAAGTCTATCTCTCAAAACTGGCAGCTGTAAGATTTCTAGTCTTTCATGGTATGAGCGGTCACGCAGATTACCAACGGCATGCGTTCCTCGTCTTCAGCTAGATAGTGTCGCGAGTGACGAATTGCATCCGCAGTTACAATGTAGGTGCACGCAATTAAAACTCAATCTCGGCGGCCTAATGCGAACTGCAAACAGAGGGGGCGCCGGGAGTAAACAGCAGGTAGCAGTTCCAAAACCCTTTTAGGACAATAGCGACTGCCTTTACGAGGATCAAGGAAGCTTCGTAAGGAGGCGTACTAAATTCCTATTGCTGACGCAAAACGTTCGAACAAGAGGCATAACATGTTTACTGACAAGACGTCCAGCTTGGGCAATTTTCCGGCACAGAAACCGGGCACAATGCCTATCGGCACTGTTCAAAGCGAGTTTCCACAGCCGGTTGCAAAGAAGCAATTAACCCTCCGCAGAGACGCAATTGACCAGAAGCTATACAGGGTGATTCAAATTAAGTGCGCACCATTGCTATCTTTGTTATTATTGATTTTACAAACTAGGTCAAATTAGCAAACTAGTAGTGTTTTCGGTGCTGATTAATATGCAATTAATAAAAAAACGATCGAATAACTCGTTGGCGACAAAATTTTAAAAAATATTTCTTCTAAATGAATCACCCTGTATATTTTTCAAAAACTTGAAATAAAAATGAATTTGTGATATAAAAGTCTGAATACACTATTGTCCTAAAATGAATACTAAAGAAGTTATCGCAAGTTTCAGTTTATAGATAAATACATACATTATTCTACTGTAAAAATTTATTGCAGGCTTATTTTAAGTCTGATAACCAGAAACAGTAACAAAACAATAAGAAATAAATAAACAACACTAATTACTTTCGACAACCAACCAACCAAACGTACAACAAATTGATTTTGACAGTTCTGATGTTTACGTTATTGTTTTTGTTTTTAGTAGCAGCCTACTATGAATTTTTCGTAAGTACGGTGTATTGTTGATATAGGTAAACTAAAATCTCCCCTAACTTCTTTAATATTCATTTTAAGACAATAGTGTACTAAGACTTTTATATCACAAATTAATTTTTATTTCAAGTTTTTGAAATATATACAGGGTGTTCCATTAAAAAAACTAAGTTTTTAATTTTGTCGCAAACTCGTTATTCGATTGTTTTTTATTAATTGCTAATTTAACCTACTTTGTAAAATTAATAATAACAAAGATAGCAATGGTGCGCACTTAATTTGAATCACCCTGTATAAAGACAGATAGTGAAGCAGGATTCATTCATTCGGTGTCACTTGGTTTACAACAGTCATTCAATTCCGAGAGTTGGAGTCTACCATCCGTCTAGCACGTCGACCCCGCGTCAGTAGCAATTGCATTCGTTCACAGAGCTCCCTCGAAAGACTAGGGTACGTTTCATTGTCAGCAAAATAGTTGTTTCATCGCGCACTATATATGTGTAATTGTGTATATCGTTCTACATTTATGTATAGTATCATCAAAAATTAATCTCATCTAGTATGGCTATGGAATTGTTTATAATTTATGAATGCAACTATAACTCACTTAAAAATCAAATGTCAAGTTTGACATTTAAGTGGAAATGTAGTTGCGTTCATAAATTAGGAAATATTCCATGGCCATACTAGATGAGATGAATTTTTGGTCATACTTTATATATGTGTATATAATTTTGTTAAAAATACTGCAGATATTCTGGACGTTTTCACCTACATGCGTGGACCAGCCGCAACTAACAGTAAAGATCACTGTTTACAACTAACCTTCATCTTCCAATGTGTTACTATATTAACAGTCAGTCTTATAAAGGCCACTAATCTGAGGTTAACTTTAATTCGTTGTTAAAATAAACAAAAGCGCATCAAAATTTGTTTACTAATGAAGAAAATGCCATAAGCACTAACGTTTTGAGGCGCTTTTGTTTATTTTAACAGCGAATTAAAGTTAACGTCAGATTAGTGGTCTTTATAAGACTGGCTGTTAGTGACTTAAAAACTCATTTCATGTTACTGCAGTTTCTTCCTTTTTATTTGGAGGTAAAATTGTGGTTGTATATTTATTTAACCTGTAGAAAATATTCCATTTAAAGCAGTTTGTTATAAATAAAATATCTGATCTTCAAATTCTTCAATATTCCTTCTATAAATTTGCTCCTTTCTTGTTCTCTTGGTGTTGCGAAAACATTTCGAATCAATTGTGGGGAGAATAAATACTTTCGCATTTCCATCAATGTTGTAACCCTCTTTGGCATTATACAGGGTGTTTCAAAACAAATGCGAAAAACTTAAAGGGCTGATTCCTTGTTCAAAATAAAGGATAGTTTATTATATAAACATTGGGTCAAAAGTCAACCATTAGGGAGATATCGCACTGCAAATATGGCGGAAAAATAATGTTTTTATTTGTTATCTTAAAAACGAAAAGCGGTAGAACAATAAAATTTTATGGAATTATTACTATTATAAAAACAAACTTTTTGCATATTTCTCAACTTTTTTAAAAAGAGTAGAGGGGATTGAATTAGACTACCGCTATCATTCTTCTTAACTAAATGTAAGAAAAACTTGCGCAATGACATGGAAAAATATCAATTGATAGCCTGGTTTATTTAGAAACTTTTTTGTTTCTTGCAATTTTTTCATAAAATTTACCGTTTCCAAATAAAAAAATAAAACGTAAAGCATTGCATCTCGAGAAAAAGAAATTTATTTTAGAAAAATAATCTAGTTTGCTGTTACCACTTTTAAGACGTTTTATTTGACATTGCTCACTTAGTTTGAATACAAAATACGACTAATTTAATCAAAAATTTATTATCTGATCATTTAATTATTCAGTAATAAGAGTGCAGTGCGATATCTTCCTAATGGTTGACTTTTGACCCAATGTTTATATAATAAACTATTCTTTATTTTGAACAAGGAATTAGCCCCTTAAGTTTTTCGCATTTGTTTTGAAACACCCTGTATGTAATCTTCAACTCTTTCGTGTAAAGCACGGAAACGCATCTTTGTTGATTTAGTCGCCTTTTGGTTTTCTTTAGCCGATGCGCTCAAACAGGATTAATTTAAATTCGTCAACTATTTAAACGCTACTGTTACTAGCGCTTTCTTCTTCAAAAACGACGATATCCTTTGTATGGTTGACCTAGTCCTAGAACAACAGTTGCCATTATGTACTATCCACTAAGGATTAACTATTTGCAGTTATTGCCTTCATCACAATCCTTCTTCAATGGAATTTCTATTCTTCTTTTCTGATCTTTAATTATCTCACGTGCAACCCAACTAAGCCACCTTTACCACTGATTAGTATGGTGATCGCTTCATCGCAATCTTCAAACTTCATTCCGTAATCTACCGAACGCAGCGATAACCGTTTAATCGTAGCGATAACCGTTTAATCGTTACAAGTTGTTCTCCTTTTTACTAGGAATAATTCATTGCTTTTTCTTGGTAGCCAAACTCCTGCTGATACGATTATCTACCTTCTTCGTGCAATCGTCATACCATTTCACCTTGTTTTGTAATTAATGTAATCAGAAAGTCCCTTTCATATCATTCTAAAAACGGTTGTACTAATAGCAAAGAGTAAACATTATAAGAGGCGATACAACTCCGCCAGAATCATTTGATTTTTCCCGACTGGTTTCGATTACCACTGAACACTTGAAATTGGTTGGTCGCGTGGTGGATGGTGACAGACTCTTGGCCAATCAAATAGCTTTGAGAGCCGAGAAGTGACGATGGATCTTTAAATTGGTTGTGATGTTTTTCTTTTTTCGAAGTTTCATTTTTCAACCTCTTCGCTAATAGCACTGTTTGTAAGCATTGTGTTAGTTTCATTTATATAGTACCGTGTGTCCACAGGAGGACGCACCATAGGGATAACCAAATAGAATCGAAAGATCGGCTAATGCTGTGATCGCCGGCAAGCAAAAACGTTGTTTTCTGGCTTCTGACTCGCCACTGTATGAAACAATATTGTTATAAATGGTACAAGAAAAGGGACGGTGGTCACAGCACTGGTTGATATTTATATTCTATTAGCATTATCTTATCTCTATGGTGCGTACTTCTGTGGACACACGGTATATTTTCGATTATTTACTATACCCGTATAGCTTTCCATATAACTTTTGGGACAGCCGTTAGTAAATGATCACAGAAAGATCAGATAGGCACTGTTCAGCGAATTGATTATTTCTTCTTCCTCTTCACTTCACCTATAAATACGTTTACTGTTAATTCTCAAGTCTCTTCCATATTTTTTTTAAATCCTGAGTCAATTACACTTTGAAATGTAATGTCTTATTTCAAGACTTGAAATAAGTCTCTTTTTATATCTTCTCTGTTTATTTTAATGTATGTTTCTCTATGTCCATATTAATATATGTATGTACGTTTAGTTCTTTCAATTTAATATATTCTCTCTTTTTCATACTGTTTCCTTTACTACCTTATTATGCTAATACTACATTTAGAGACATATATTTTTCTCTTTCTCTGTGAATAGGTTTGCTTGCCTTCATTTGACATCTTTAAGACGAAAGAACGGATACCAAGCAAATTTTATCATCCGCTTCATTATTGGTGGATATTTATATTCACGTCTTTGCCTTTCTACCAGAATTCATTCATTGCTTTTCCACTGTTAAGTTAAGTGTGTTTTAATGTTGGCAAATCTTTCTATTCTTGATTGTTTTCAAAATGGTTTTATTTTCCACTTATCTATTATTTATTGTTCATATCGGTAATATGATGTGTTTTAAGCAATCCATAACGCCTTGGGGCGTTATGGATTGCTTTTCGAGCTTCTCAGTTTATTTACGTAATCAAAGTGGAAAATAAAACGTATGCACCACGGTCATTTCTTCATGTTTACACCTCTTGGGCATAAACACCTTCATAATGGCCTTGACACATAAATAACTATTATGTTTATGCTTGAAATTCATAGATCCCGTCCCTTGTTATCTCAATTCTTTATGTGGTAGAATTGGGCATTTCTAATATAGATAAACACAAAGAATAACTTTCGCTAACTTAATATTAAATAAAATCAATGCAGAAATGCAACAAACAGGCCTTTAAGTTTTGAATTGTTCCCGTCGATTTTCTATTTGCAGCAACGGCAAAATCACGGGGTACAGAGGCGCGCATTAACAAAACAAACAAATGTGCACAATTAACCTCCGAAATGGCTAATTAAACAAAGGCACCAGCACTAAATTAACGACGTCCCAGTCCAGCAGACGGGATAATCGCAAATGACATATCCAACAACTTAATTGCGGCCGGTAATTAATCACAGTGATTAAGGAGCCATTAAATTCGGGCGGCCGCGGGCCCCGAGACGGGCAAAAACGAGAGAAGACGGACCTGCGTCACGCTAGGCGGCTCCGTACGCTATTATCGGCCTTAGACCGGCCGATGTATTAATACGATAATTAATTATGTATGATTTTGATACGGTCAGCGGCCACAGTAAGTATAGAAAACAGGAATGCCCGTGTTTATGGCACTACCTTTCTATAACGACGTAATGGGAGCCTTTGCCCACATGCGTGTACACACCGCGTATGTGCACGCGATCGCATGGAGACGTAAATGTCTATCGGCGTGTTACGTAAGCTCACGTTTATTGCTCCAAGTTACAAATTGGACATCGTATCGTAACCGGCGTTTAACCAATGCCTCCCGGCAATTTCCGAAGTTTCTACCGCCACGACTGCGCCATTCAACCTCGTCAATTACTACGAAACTACTCGATATGAACGTCCCCTTAAAGTCAACTCGGTAACGTAACGTTCACGGTTACGCATGCTGATCTTACCTTAAGAGCGCTTAAAATAGTCCTACAGTAGACCAATAGGTAAACTTACCTGAAACAAAAGAAAAAAACATTAGAAATTAAAAATTGTCATTCGAACTAGCATACAATATTTCCTTTTGACAACAATAAATAATCCGACCAGATCCTGTCGCAACTGCTCCATAAAAGGCGCTGCCATTCGAAAACGAAAAATAACGAGAACAATTTAATCAAAGCAAGTAATTTCGAATTACAGGCCGCCGTGTTTCGCAGCGGGAGCGCAATTTATACTGAGAGTTATTTACACAATAAACAACGGCAATTCATGGTCCGCGATTCCCAGCCCAACTAGGAATGTAGGAAAGGTTGCGACTAGAATCGTGTTACTCTGCACTATTTAACATGTGAGCAACTTTTTCTTCTGGTTCTTGCGGTAGCGAGACGGACTCGGCTGGTTTTTTCGCCTTGGGTGATGTCTTACTCATGCACATGAACACAAAACAGATTTCCCTTTGCCTGGCCACTTTTAGTTAAAAAATGAATTCAATTCGATTTGGCAGCAAAATCGAAGTCGATTAGTTGAATTGGGCCGAAATATGTTTTATTCGAATGTACAGGAACACTGAGGTCCATTGACCCAATCGGATGGCTTACAATTCCAATTTTTACCATCTTTACCTGTTGTACTAGATTTTTGAAAATTTTATTATACACAGGCGATTCAACCAGGAGGAATGAAAAATCCAGAAACCCAATGAAGTTAGATCTTCTTAGCAAATAAATCGGATATTTGGGAACAGTTTGATTTAGCTATTACATAATTCATAAGTACTGTCGAAAATAAGACAGAATGCAGCAATAGCAGACGTAAAGGGCGCAATAACGAATTTAAATTACAGGTGATATGCCACTATAAGAAAATGTAGGAGATGGAATCGGACAACGAAGGAAGTAGAAGTAAACTGAGAGCACATGGAATGGGGAGGAGGTGCTGAAAATATTTGGAAGAACAGGAATAGCTCGAGCAACAGAAATAGTTATGAACAATAATTATTAGCAACAGCTTCGTGAAGATTTACGCGAAGAACAACATTCCTGTGTACGTGTGTGTACGTATTTATGTAGTATGTATTATGTCACAAAATGAGTCAAATGTGGAGGAACTTAATCGTGATGATTGATATTATAGTGCAGTTTGTATTGGCAAGGCAATATCCGCTGGTAGTTCCAGCAAGTTGGTTTGCATCGTGTGTTCCTAGTTGGCAAGGCTCTTTGTTTGGTCAATTCAACGATTGATGGACCTCCCTCTTGGCCTCTTTCTTTCCACACTGCCTTCGATAATAAGTTTTTCCATTCTGACCGCTCCAATGACGATATGTCCGAATTTGATTAACAATACGAGTTTAAAGGTTCGGAATTCGGTTCCATACCTCCTCCCGTGTCCTTAATTCCTCGTAGGGACGTAGTGACACAATACACTTTAATCACTACCTTTCAGATGTTCTGCATCGTATATGGCCCTAGCCTACGAAGGCTCTTGGTTTGGCAACCCATTGATCGGGCTATTACCATTACCCCTGCTATTCTGGCGATACTCCCTGTATCATTAAGCCCTCATAGGGATGTTGTTACGTTTAAATTACGCCGCCCTTTAATTTAGAATACGAATGGTACCTATTTCCCGCGCGCCGCGCGGCCTGGATCGTGCTGGGCTGCGATAACCTCGATGCGCTTTTATCTCGGAAGCGCAGATTGTGGTCTTAGGGCACGTACCTTTCCGCTCGCAGCTTTGAAACAAGCATGGTGGTTTAGCAATTTAAGAGCTTTTGGGGATGTTTAATAAGGCTATAACTAGTTTTTGCGTATTGGTGAAATGCAAGCCTTCACGTTTTCGTGTCTTTTATGTCCCGAGCTCACGGGAAGGAAGTTTTTCCTGCGCCTTGTGCGATTTTTTGTAATTGCAAACCACGAGCTTTTCCACGAGCCCCGATCGTTATCTGGGGTGAGTAATTATACGCCCTAAGACTCCCCTGTAGTTCTGTATTCTATCGTTGGACTCCTATTTCTCTTTTCACAGCAAGCAGTGTCAGGCATTGAACGCCGTCTAAATTCGCGTCGTTCGATTGTTTTCCGTGTCCACAGCGATCGCTGCAGACGTTTTGCGAGCCGACGGTGTTGAACCTTTGCGGGGCCGCTTTCCCTTTTGTTGCTGGCGCATACTTAGAGCACAAGAACGACCCGCTCCGGGGGTTGTTTTCCCTCCTGGTTTGGCATCCCAACCTCGCTGTCGCGGTGCAGATCGCGCTGAAAAACACCAGCTACGGCCACAAGAGTTTATTGGCCGAGCCCAGGAAGTTCTGCGGGCCAAGTAGCTTGCTAGGCCGCGCCCCTTTTAATTTGTGCAATCTGTAACATTGCTGTACTGTGTTATACGACTGTAAGTATGTCGTGGTATGTAATTAATCAATTCAAGTTCGTTGTTGTTCACGTAAGATGTGTTGCAGAAACTGGTATCGGATGCAGTTGGCGGTGTTTCCAGTCGGTGGTAAACCCAGGCGATGGTAGTTTAGTTCGGCGGTTGTCCCACTTGGATGTAAATCTACATTGGTGGTATTTTAGTTCAGTGGCATTTCATATACCTATTTGTCACAAAATGTTTAAGGTCGGGGATAAACCAAATCCATGGTAGTTTTAGAAGATATAAATCCAAATCGGTAGTAATGCAAGACGGTAGTAATGAGCGTTGTTAACTTTTTATTTTGTGAATTCCCTAGAGAAATAAAAGTTTCCCAAGATTTCCTAGCTTTTCCCTAATCTATTGTTACATCACTTAAAGTTACCAACCCCTGTCAAATTTTCCACGTCTAAAAATTGTTGAGCTAAAAATTTTGATTTTTTTAATTTCTGGTAATTTTTAATAACTTTTATTTTCCACTGATCTATTGTTTGCTATTTATATCTGTGATACGAGCTATATAAAGCAGTCCTGCTCGGGCCTTATAGACTGCCTTTCAAGCTTTTGGATTTATTTACGCATTCAAAGTGGAAAATAAAACGTTGCATGCACCACGGACATTAACTCTTGGGCATAAACATCTTCATAATGCCCTTGGTACATAAATGACTATTATTAACCTGTTTAACTAAAGCTGTTGTGCATTCTCTGAATCGTTTATCGATTTTTGTCATTTCTAATTTTATTAAAATTCCCTAGAATGTGGAGACATTGTCTTAGCCCTTAAATGGCTTGAAATTCCCCTAGAAAAGAGAAAAATCCCTAGAGTTAGCAACATTCATGATAATTCACATCGGTGGCAGTCCGCTGTCGCTGTCCATTGGGACAATTTTTCTACGACGATTGTGGTTTTTTACCCAAAATTTGACGTCCCTACAAATTTCGCACTAGAAGCGACCGCTTCTTCTGCTTCATTACTAATACGGCCCTACCTGTGTGCTTAATCCCGCGTAGGGATGTAGTGACACTACCAACTGTGATCGCTTCTTTTCGAAAGCATTTTCATTTATTATGTAGTCCTAGGTTTAGAAGGCTCTTTGTTTGGTCAACCCATCGATTGGCCGATCTCCCTCTTAGCCTTTTTCATTCCACTTTGCCTTCAACAATAGGTCGTTCCATTGTGCCCGCTTTTCTGACGATATGTCCAAATTTGATTCACAATACGAGTTTAAAAGATTCGAATTCGGGATTCTATTCTTCCTCCTCTGTTCTTAATCTGTCGTAGAAATGTAGTGACAGACGTCTCTGTCTTGTGCAAGATGTTCTGCATCGTGTGGTCCTAGATTGAATAAGTTCTTTGTATGGTCAACCCATTGGTTGGGTGATCTCCCTCTTTACATTTTTTTCCTTCGACAATAAGTATTTTCATTGTGCCCCTCTGAAGATATGCCCAAATTCGATTCACAATACGAGTTTAAAGATTCAAAATTCGATTCACCCTCCTTTAACCTTAATCCTTCATAAGGTTATTAACACTATCATTTTTTGTGCAAGTTGTTCTGTATCATGTGGTCCTAGGTTTGGAAGGCTCTTTATTTGGCTAACCCATCGGTTGGAGGATCTCCCTCTTGGGGTCCTTTTCCTTGCTCACATATTTTAGTTTTTTCCATCTAAACGTCTTCATCTTATGCAAGCTGTTCTGCATCGTATGGTCCAAACAAAGGTCAACCCATCGGTTAAAGGGTCCTCGCCATTTTTATTCCACTTTGTCTTCGCCAATAAGGTTTCCATTATGTCCCGCTCTTTTGACTATATGTTCAAATTCGATTCACATTACTAGTTTAAAGATTCGAACTGCGATTCGATCCATTACTAGAAGCAATTCACCACTCGATCAGATTTACGATTTTATTAGATTAATTGTGAGAAATAGATTTTACACAGATAAACACTATGCTAAAATGTACCGAAAACGAATCAAATGTAGCAAAATGTTCTACTATACGTAGTTCAAAGATATTTTTATTATATGGCGTTTATATGTCATGAGTCATGAGACGACTAAAGCGTTTCAACTCGAGTCGATTCAGCATGCGACTAAATTTAAACCATATAGTCAACTAGAGCTTCACGAACTGATCGTTTATATATGTACATATGTAGATTGTGGAATAAATATTATTATTATTATTACTATTATTAATCGAATTAAAACTAATGAAATATAAATGTTTTAATATCTTTACTAACTACTAAGTATCTTAATGTTTTTTCATTCTAGACGGTGATTTATCCATTTAATTACCCAATTTGATGAATAAAACTCAATTCGTTTATTAAATTACTTCTAATTAAAGAACCACGTACTTATAAGGGCAAAAAAAGAGCTAACTATAGTAGATAACATTACGATTCTCGTAACAGTAACCATGATACCTATACATTAATTTAAAAACACTAGAACAGCTGAAAAAATACGAGCAGATTGTAAACCCTCTATTATTGGGTACCACTCAAAAATTGGTTGCATACAGCACAATTTTAAGAATTGTTGTGGTTTGTCAATACATGCGATTACCTGTGGAAAATTGAACTGGTGATATAAAAGTACAGGATAACAAAAATTTCAAACTAAAGTCTGAACATTACTTCTCTCTTATTTGATTTGGTGAACATCAAAATTTCTACCTGTTCGATTTTACTGTTTATATTCCAATTTATTCCGACCATAAAATCTAATCATGAAGCGAAGCAACAATTCGCAAATTTGCATACTAAAAGCTTTCGGAGGCGATAAAAACCATACCGAGAGGCAAATTAAGTCACATATTAGCGAAGAATGCCAAAAATTCGAGAAAATATTCAAATGCACCCAAAATTCGCCCATTTAGCAAACAATCCTGTCACAGTTATATATAGAAACTCCTTAATCGAGATTGAAACCCAGCTTTGTTGTGAGCGCCGTCACAAGTACCATCTTGAAGTCGCCCCCCGAAAATTCCTCGAGATTCACTTCCATTTCTGTAAATACAAGTATGCAAAAACATTCTCATTGGGTCCTTGCCCAATTTTTTATCTGGGTTCGATCTCCCGACCTAAACTGATCTAACTTTTTCGGAAAATCAGCTAATGAGCCGGGTGCTAATAAATTTACGTTTACGATTTTTTCCAAGGCACACTATATGCTGTACGTTTCGTCCCCAAAAATTGACCATTTAAAGCTAGAAGCGGTGGCGTTTTCGCACGCTAAGCCTTAATTGTAAACTTCGATAGGCATCGCGGATTTAAAATCCAGTTATTAAAGCTAAATGGTTGCCAAACTTGCGAGTTGAGGTTGTATCGCAATTAAAACGAAGCGATAACCTCGGAACATGCGTCGCATGCGAAATAAAAAACAAGGCTCGGTGCATTCAGGAAACCAGGAAACATTAAGTTTATAATTTAAAGTGAGCTTAATTGGCCGAGATTAATGCACTGATACGAAAAGGAGATAGAACGGCCTTTTAATTCTTACGGCTCGGTTACGTAAAACGGGCAGCTTCGGCTCGTATCAAAACATCCTGATTTTTTTGGCTGTTTGTACGAGGACCGTAACAAAACGCTTTAATCTGCCCGAGATGAACACGGCTACGTTGTAAATTATAATTTAATTATGGTGCCTTAAGAGCCGGCTGTATGCTTGAAATAAAAACGTCCACTCTTTCTTAATTAAAACGCAAGATAAATCATCTGCAATGACGTAGTTGCCAGTAGGTGAAACGGGGTTTGTCGTCCATCACGAACAAGTCAAAGGCGGGAGGAATAGCAGATAATCCAGGGATACAACAAGAACTCCAATTGCAGTCCGGTTAAAAAACTGACCTTTTCCAATTTCCATCGCGTTTCCAAACTCACGCTCCAAGAACCAAGCAGGCGTTGCCCTTTCCCGTTCTCTTCCTGGAAAAATCTGCCAAGGCACCCGTGAAGTGCTACATAAATCCTAATCGCCCAAACGGCCAGGAAAGGTGGCGTTTCGTCAACCATGTCCATGCAAATCGCATGCAAATTCGCTCCTCTATTTTTAATAAGTGGCTGAGCATACGCCAGATTTTTCTAGTAATAAGCAAGTGGACTACGGTAATTTAGATTAATTGGGGCTATCGCGTCCGCGGGCTGTTCGTTAAGATTCCAATCCAGACACCGGGTTTAAACTCGCGGTGCTATATTTAAAAAAAGTACGTTTGAAGCTTCGCGTGAGCTGCTGGTCTGGCTCGGTGTTTACTTGACCTACCTTATGGGCGATCTTATGCTTTTTCAGAACGGAAAACTTCCGACGAGGGTTTAATTAATGAGAACGTTTGGAATCGTGACGCTTACGGGATTATGGTAACAGATAAGACAATGTAGTGGTTTTATCTTGGTTCTCATATAGATTTATTTTTAGACCTTGTTATTTATTACTCACCCGTGGAATCTGTGAAACTCATCTTAATAATCGCAGTTGCCGACAGTACATTATGGTTAGTCGATTGTGTTCGACCAAACAATAACTATACATTCAAATGTTTGTTTCCACCAAGTTCGATCCAGACATCGTGCATTCACATAAGAAAAAGTTCGTGCCTGTTACATCTGATACAAATATTGAATCGGCCTACATAAAAAATGCCCAATTCGCAACTTCCTCTCGTATTAACAGATCGTCTAGATCAGTGCTTCTCAAAACTATTTAATGTGGCGGACCGGTATTATTTTTACTAATGTATGACGGACCTCTACATTTATTAACAAATGAACCAATTACGAAATATAAGAAAATTATTCATACACTTAAAAGATGCAAAGACATATTTAATTTGTATGAACGTACTGCTAATTTAGCATTATTTTTCTTGATTCCGAATTACGATTCCGCCTGTATATAAGTATCTCGAATTTTGTGCATGCATTCAGTTTGTTTTTCTAGCGGCACACATCTGTGTTATCGATCCAGTCTGCGTGCAACGCCACGCACGTGTTTTCTTATCGATCCGCCGCAGACGTAAATCTGTCGAATAAGCGCC